>ML107153.1:15586-28700 GCA_003697995.1 Taxidea taxus jeffersonii | reverse complement strand
TTTTTTTTTTAAGTGTCTTTGATTCACTGGAAACTTTAGGAATCCCTATCCTTGAGCTCTCTTGGGCTTTGACACAATTTCCTAACATCAGGCTATTGGACAAGTCAAGAGTGAGGGTCAGAAGTCTGGAATCCTTGCAATATTTGCTGATTTGCTGACCTATGTTAATCACCATGCATAGAAGGGGTTTTTTTTCCTGCAATAAGTTAATGTTGCCTTTGGCTTAATTAATTAAAATTTTAATTGTGCTGGCTATAAGCTTCACCACTCAATGGTAATAGGGGTTTTATAATTAGTAAGGGCTAAAAAAAGCAGTGACACTTCTTTATTTATTTATTTTTTCTTTCTGTTCCTACTGGGCTTAGCAGCTGATATAGCCTCTGGCCATCTATGCTTTCTGAAACACTTCGTTGGGTAAGATTTCCTGCGGACTGGCTAATATGGGAGATACCTTCACAGGGCCTGCCTAGAGATATCCCTATGTGGCCCATGGGGATGCTTAGTAGGTTGTGATGTCTCTGAGACTGTCTATAAAATTATGTATATATGTGAATTTGTGAGGGAAGTCTGTTCATAGCCTCATGTACTTTTAAAAGGAGTCACAACTCTTTAAGTTAAGAACATAGGCTCCTTTCATAAAGGGTTATATTGCAGTGGAGGAAATAATGGTAATAGCCAGTGCTTTCCATGTTTAAGAGACTATGCTACAGAATTTACAAATATTATCTTGTACATTAGACATTGTTGTCATGCTTATATTGCAGGTAAGAAAACCAATGCTTTGGAGAACTTCCGAGAGTCAGGATTCAAACTCAGGCAGTCTGAATTCAGAGCCTGCGCTCCTAGCACCTTCACCAAATGGGTTCTGGAACCTGCTCTATCACTAGCCAGCTATGGTATATCACTACCCAAAGGGATGGAGCTTTTGCTGTCTTGGGACATCTGTAAAAAAAAGTAAGGGGGTAAGGATAAGGCATGATGGATTGAGGTTGGGGTCTCAATGGATGAACTCTGTATTTCTTTTCAGTTCTAGAATAGAAACAAACCAAGTCTGCCTCCACGAGGCATTGGCTGAGGCTCTTATGATCTCTGAATGCACTTGACTGTATACAAGAAATACATATGAAAAGGATGCAGATGATTGGAATGAGGGAAAAGGCTCAGATTTTCCATTAGGCTTAGAGAAACAGAATAATGTAGTAAGGACAGAGTGAAATCGGACTGCGTGCATTTGAATCGTTGCCTTGCTTCTCGCTGGCTATTTCACCCTGGGCATATCTTATATCTCTTATAACTTTACTCACTTCATCTATATAATGGGGATAATAATAATAGTAATAATAATTATCATCATCCTGTGTCACAGAGTTAGTGCAAAGATTGAAAGAGATGATACATGCAAAGCACTTAGAGCCTAGTACCCAGAGAGAGTCATTTGTGCTGCTATTGGTTTTTTGGGGCTTTGTGGGGTTTTTTTGGTTGTTTTTTGTTTTTGTTTTTGTTGTTTTGTTATTATTATTATTACTACCTTATTTTGTTATTGTTTTGGAAAATGAACATTTAATATGTTTTAAAAAGAGATAGTGAGGGGCGCCTGGGTGGCTCAGTGGGTTAAGCCTCTGTCTTCAGCTCAGGTCATGATCTCAGGGTCCTGGGATCGAGACCCACGTTGGGCTCCCTGCTCAGCAAGGAGCCTGCTCTATCTCTCTCTCTGCCTGCTGCTCTGCCTACTTGTGATCTCTCTCTCTCTCTCTCTCTCTCTGTGTCAAATAAATAAATAAAATCTTAAAAAAGAGAGAGAGAGAGACAGTGAATCTCCTCACCAAAGCAATTTATTTTGTCTATGGCAGTAGTCTGAAGGATGTTTGAAATGTGTTAAAGAGACATGGTTCCTGCCTGAAGATGTGTATAATTTGAGATGTAGAAGCCGCTTGGCTTTTTAAGCTCACAGAGGAATCCTAACAAAGGGCCAGTCAGTGAAGCAGGCCCTCATTAAATATTTCTTAAAAGAATGGCAGTCCCTGGGTTTAGGTGTCCCATGTTGCATTTCCCCAGATTACCCATCACTGTAGCCCCAGCTGTGGTGGATGGTGCCTTGGGTGCTCAGATTCCCATCACCCTGGCAGCCTCTGCCTCAGATGCATTCCACTGTCTTCCTGCTTTCTGCTTCAAGGTCTTCTCCATCACTGAGGGAGACCACTCAGCCTGTATGTAAGAGTAGTCCCCAAACAACCCTTTAGCCAATGGGGATAGAGACTGATAGGTAAACACAGCAGCCTTCCAACCCTCCTGCTGGACAATTCTAGAGGGTGCTGGACAGTTCTGGAGAGTGTTCTGTGGACTTCTCAGAGGCCCCAGAGGATTCTCAGCAGCCCTTAGGACCTACAGCAGAGACCTTCAAAACACACCTTGATATCTGACTCGCTCTTTTATTGTATCACTCTCCTTTTCCCCTTGTTCTTGTCTCACAGAATTACTTTCACAATAAACTACCTGCAAATAAGTCCTTATCTCAGGCTCTGATTTCTGGGAACTAAGCTGAAACACATATGCTGTTCTAAAACCCTAATGCCAAAGCCAGTGTCATTGTGCCAATCTCCAGTAAATTCCATTTCTTTTTTTCACTATTGAGCTCCTAGCACCTAGCACACCCTAGGCACTCAGCCAATGCTATGGAATGACTCAATCAGTGAACAAATAAATAAACATGCTTCTTAGACCCTGGTAATGAACAGATTCGTTGTGCGCTGCTCAATTTTCTTTACTAAATGCTGTACCAGCAACATGGCAACAGGTTGTCAGAACTCTCCTTGGAGGGCCCTCCTGTCTTGCCTGGTTACCTCTACCATTAGTCTTGGTGAGTGTGCCATTCTCCCCTGTAATCCTGAAGGAAAAAAAAAAAAAGGCGAATTCGATGGTTATCTGTTTTTTAAAAAAAAATGTATTTCTAAAGATACACATGTTTTACATATCAGCAAATATCTACCAGTTTTGTGTTATGGATCCTGCTCCTGGCTGGAGTAATGGAGAAGGATGAATTGCAAGAGGAAGCTCATAGACCAAATGCATAGAGTCAAGAATACATCGTGGGATGATATTTAGATACTAGGAGCTTATAATCTGAGGTTGATCAAGTCAGATGGCAGTTCATTTGACTTCACACCTCACTCACTAACAATAGTGATACACAGCAGTCCTCCCAGGCTGACTTGAAAATGTGGAATGTTCTTCACTGTGCGGTCATGTTCCTGTTTCATAACATAAGAGAAGTTATTGTCAACTTTTCAATATGATAGGCTCATAATTTCGCCTTTCTGAAAGGGGAAGATTTCAGTTTTAGAGGTTTGATCTGCAGAATCTGCTGAACTCAGTGTTTTTGGATATTGGTTTAGAATAAGGATATTGTTACCTCACCTGAAAATATAGAATGAGTACCACAGGGCTTCACTGCAAGAACAATTAATATAAACTGAAAACTCATGAATGAACTTTATTAACTGAGTTCTGCTGGATCAGACCACAAGCAAAATTCAGCAATCATATACCTGGAGGTCCTGAGTCTGGATACTAAAGAGGAGGAGGTCTTTACAGATAGCTTTTTAAAAGCCAGTGAGTCTTATTTAGTGATGAATAAGAAAATATTAAGGACATTGTCAGTGCATGAGGGACAGAAAATGGATGAAGGGCAGAACATTTGAATTAAACTGCCTAAAAGAGGCAAAACTGGGAGATGTTAAAGACTTCAGCTAGTTGCCACAATGACTTTTGCTTAACTTCTTACTAGGTTTAAAACTGCTTTTATTTGGAATGTGAAAAACATAAACATAAGTAAAATGGACTTGGGAGAAATGATAGATGTCTGGATTCAAGAAGAAGATAAAAAGTTATTAAGTGGGGACGCCTGGGTGGTTCAGAGGGTTAAGCCTCTGCCTTCGGCTCAGGTCATGATCTCAGGGTCCTGGGATCGAGTCCCGCATCGGGTTCTCTGCTCAGCGGGGAGCCTGCTTCCCCACCCTCTCTCTCTGCCTGCCTCTCTGCCTACTTGTGATCTCTCTCTGTGTCAAATCAATAAAAATAAAATCTTAAAAAAAAAGTTTTTAAGTGGATCTTGAAGAATTGGGCTGATGGGTTTGGGTAGACTATGACATTATTGCTGCTGCTATTAAAACTGGTGATGGTGATGGTGATGGTGTTGATGGTCATGGTGATGGTGGTGATTGATGATGCTGTTAATGATGAGGCTAGTGGTGATGATGATGGTGGGGCCAATGGTGGTGACGATGATGGTAGTGACAATAATGATAGCTAGTGTTTATGGTCTAGGTACTCTCCTTTTCCTTAATGCTCATAATCACTTACTGACATAGGGTTGAGATGCTGATGATAATGATGATGATATTAAAGCTGAAGAAACAGGCTTAGGGGGTTCACAGTAAGTAATAGAGCTAAGACACTAACTCAGACAAGCTGACTCCAGACACCGTATTCCCCATAGTCATTATACTAATCTAACCTCCTATGTTCCAACTTAAACTCATCAGGATATGAGACCATCCAAATCCAATTCTAAGCAAGACCCTGTATCTTACTGCTAAGGGACTAAAGAGTATAATGAATAGAAAACGGTGCTCAGATTCTAAAGTTAATGGCTAAGAGGCAGGGCTTCAGCCATAACCTGGTCAACCAGGCAACAATTTTGTTAAGTAGACAAGAACTCACAGGGGAATTGTGAACAAGATTATATGGTGTTTTCAAGGTCAAAAACTGGTTTCTTATAGATTTAACGAAGACAGAATAGGTGTGATTTTAGATCAGTGGCTTTATTCATAATCAGAACAGACCCTTTCCTCACACATGCACAAATATCATTCCTGAACACCTATCATGTTCTCGGGATCTGTTTTCCCCATGCTTGCCCCCACCTGTTATTATGTGGGCACACTCCATGAAGAGGAAATCTGTGGTACTTAGAGCAATGTCTTGAGAAGCATTTAGACATCCGGAGTTAAGTCTTTATCCCTCACTAGGATTCCAGTTTTTCTCGTATTGCTCAGGTTCCATGAGTTAACTCCAATCTGAGTACTCCCAGAAAAAAAAAAAAAAAAAAGTCTTTTACTCAAAGCTGATTTGTTTAAAAAAAAAAAAAAAAGTCTCCCTAGATTAAGTGAAATATGCAGCTTTTGTGCTTTGTCACTTAAACCTTGACTTTGACATCAGAATAAATATTGTTTATCAAAACTCTGAAAAGGGTGAAGCTTTTCTTCATCTTTGGTACCCAGCGTCCCCTCAGGGGGTCTTTGCCTCCCTCCTTAAAAGTCCCAAGTTATACATGCCATACTATACAAACTATACAAACTATAAGCAAGGACAAACATTTAATAAGGCCTCCTAACATGCCAGGAGCTGAACTAAGTATTTGTATTGTCCCATTTCATTCTCAAAACAAACCTAAGAGTGGATGGGGGGGGGGCATTGTTATTATCTGTCTGGTGCAGAAGAGTTAGCCAACGCTCAGAGAAGTTAAGTGACTTGCCTAACATCACACAGTTGGTAACTGGGAAAGCCAGGATTTAAATCCCTTGACTGTCTTGCCCTGCTCTCTGCTGCTCCTTGTTGTTATAATTAGAACAGAAGCCACACCAGTCCGTTGTAAAATGACTAAGTCACAGGGAATAAAAGGCACAGCATGGGGAATATAGTCAATGGTACTGTGATAAAGTTTTATGATGACAGATGGTAGTTACACTTGTGGTGAGCAGAGCATAAGGTATAGAGAAGTTGAATCACTATGTCGTACACCTGAAGCTACTGTAACATTGTATGTCAACTATACACACATATTTTTTTTTAATGAGCTGTTGGTATAATGGTTAGAAGTATACAGGTTGGTTATACACCAGTTAGATGAACTGATGCAGGTCACTCAACTTCTCCAAGCCCAGTTCTATCTTCTGTTAAATGGGGATCAAAATAGGTACTTCACAGGTTTCTTCTATGGCTTAAGGAACATTGAATTTCTAAAATGTCTTATATAAGCATCTCTTTTCTTTTTATTGCATGATCAGTACCTTATATTTTTGGTACCTGGGTAAGATGCTGGCTCCCTAAACTCGTAATTCTTCTCCAAAGCACTGATAATTGTAGATGTGAAATATATTCTCTTTGCTTGAAGATTCTGAATTTTAAAAGGTCTCCTGGTGTCTCAATAATAGTTTTTGTTTACATCTTTATAATACAGTGTTTGTCAGACTGGGTTCCATGGTAGTTGCAACAAGGTATTCTGAAAGAAAAAAGAAATTCTTTCTTGAAATAATTTTGAGAAATACAGTGTAATATTAGTAGCTAACACACCCAATAATCATTAAATGCTCTGATAAGTTCTGCAATATAAAAGCCTATACCTGTATTTCATTATGCATTGCTTATTTTCATACTTTTTAGAACAAACATGTTTTGGTTTGCGAAATACTGGCATGGAGGCTCAAGGACTTTATGTATAACCTGTTAACTAATTTCTCACAATAACTCTGCTAGGTAGCCAGAGCAGACATTGCCCTGGAATATAGAACCCACTGCACCTCGGGTTAAAAAATTGGCCTTCAGCAAAGCAACTGTGCATTCAGGAAGCTAAATCTGGAAGCAAAACTATCTAAAATCTCTATCTTGAATTAGTTTTGAATATAACCCATTATCTTTCTGAATTATTTAATTCCAGAAATTTCAGGCACTTGAACAGCTTGCTGCTAACATTTGGGGCAGTGAAGAGCCTTTGGGTAAAAGGCACAAGTGGTTCTTTCTCCAATATCAGCTCAAATCCTCCCACCTATTCCCATTCATCTGAACCATGCAGTCCTCCACAGCAGCCTCTTAACTAGTCTCCCTGTTTTTCTTGTTGCATTGACTGCAAGCCAAGAGCATGGTGCTCTCCCTTACAATGCTCTAAAACCTTCCTTTTGTTTAGAGTAAAACCCAAAGTTTATACTCCAGCCTCCAAAGCTCTTCTTATCTGGCTCCTATCCACTTCAACCTCTCTTATCTCAGTTTCTCTATCTAGTCATATTTCTCTTCCTCCAGCACATTGAGTTCTTTTCTGCTGCAGGGACTTTGCATCTCTGTTCCTTTTGCCTAAAAGACTCTCTACACTAGATCTTTGCAGAAATGGCTGCTTCTCATCCTGGATATTCAGCCCAAATACTACCATGCTGTAAAACCTTCCCTGTCCCCTCTCCAGACCATTTCTAGTCCATTGCCCTGTCTTTTTCCTTCATAACACAGTTATGTTCTTGTTCATCCATTTGTTGACTTATTTGATGTCATCCTCTCCCAATAAAAGGCAAGTCCATGAAGGTAAAGATCTTCCCTTTCTGTTCACCATTTTATCCTTAGTATCTGCATTATGCATGGCACATGATGGGCTTTTAATAAATATTTTAGGATGGGGTGCCCAGGAGATACAATCTGTTAAGTGTCCAACTCTTGGTTTCAGCTCATGTCCTGATCTCAGGGTCATGAGATCAAGCCCCACACTGGCATCCACACTCAGCAGGGAATCTGCTTGAAATTCTCTCTCTCTCCCTCTGCCCCTCCCCCATGTGCCTGCTCTCTCTCTCTCTCTCTCTCAAATATGTAAATAAATCTTCACAAATATATATACATATATATTTGTTTTGTTTTGTTTTGGAAATCAATCCATGTGGAATGAATGAATTGGTGAATTATGGCATCTCAAGGTGATTATTTATACTGTATGTGACTGATTACACATGTGATCTTTGAAACCACCGTGAAGTAGAGGCTATTTATTTATTTTTTTTTACTCATCAGTGACTCTGTTATAGTTCCTCTTGGGAGATCCCACATTCTCCCACACTCTGGGTGATGTGTAATGTCATCTCTCTATAATCATCTCTGGACACACACTCATCCCACAAAGGAGAGTCTGGCTCTAAGTCACCTAGAGAGCTGTTTAAGCTGGCCAATCAGCTGCCTCTGTTCTCCCTGGAGGAAGAGCATAGGTTAATTGCCTTCACGTCTCCCCATTCCTGCATCTTTATTTTTATTTTTAGACTTCTCACCGTCATGCTGCTGCCCTTCTTCAATCTGCTGCCGTACTCAATAGTGCTGCTCTGAGGTAGATTAAGCAGACTTTTTAGCTATTGCTGTGGGGTGTCAAATCCATAAAGAGTGAGGATAGGTCTCAGCTATTGAGCAGGCTGAGTTGGGTGGTTTGGGAGTCTTACTGCATGCAGTTGGGCTGTAGAAAACCTTCAGCATTCAAGCTCATGCCTTAACATCGCTGTGGCATTGTGGTTCAAGTTCGGGTTTTAGAGTCCCAGGGCTTGGATGGGATGACAGAGGATGGAGATATTTCTGATGTCATAGTGGTAGGACTGGACCCTTGGAGAGTGTAGGATTGGGACTGGACCTCAGAACAGGAGTGGAAATCAGTTGAAATGACCAGAGCAATGATGATGACAATGATGATGACTGGAAAGAAAATTACTGATTGATTGATCGATTGATTGATTGGAGGAAAGGAAGAGCTAAAATGACTGTCCCTGTGGAATTGATTTCTGATTGAGTCATACAACCAAGGCCACCAATATTTACTGACTGAGTACATCTCATGAAGTTGATCCTATGCCAATTCTTGTTAATTGGTAACCTCATAGAATCTACCCAACAACCAGATGAGATTCTATTCTTTTACTCACTTACCCGTGGGTGAACTATGGCTTTAGAAAAGATTATATTGCAGTAAAGGAAAGCCTTCCAGAATGGGAAGGAGGAAAGCACAATGCAAACTCGGTACTGGGGTGGAGAGGAATTTGGAGATTTCCAAAGCAAATAGAACGAATGATCTAAAAGGGAACAAGGACACAGTTACTGCTATAGAGGAAGGAGGGAGGTAAATCAGAAGTTCAGCACTCAAGTTGCATTCAGACTTTGAAAGGAATGAGTCTCTGCAAGGACCTCTGGGGTGTGTGTGTGTGTGTGTGTGTGCATGCATGTATGTGTAAAAAGTCATTTCTTTGCCAATTGTCATTTAAATATCCACACACTTCCTTTGTAGGGAGGTAAATTGAAGTCTGGGTTGTTGTTTTTCCCAGGTTGAGGAGCAGTTGGAACCGTTGTCAGTGGCAGTGGCCGGCTGGAATCTATCCAGAGTCTATTTTTAATAGTTAAAGTACTTAAATCGGGTTTAACTTTTTTTTTTTTAAGTGACACCCAAAAAGTTAGACCTTCTTTCTTGGCTCTTCTAAAATATCTACGGTTTAAGTAAGCAAGCGACTGTAGACTCTGCTGTTTATCTAGAGAAGTTCTGAGCATTGGGAGGGACATAAAAGGAGATGTAAGAGCCAGGCTCTCCAGCCTTCAGGAGATTATCATCATACTAGGAAGACAAGGCGATGAATTCTGACTCCTTTTGCTTTCTTATTCTGATGCCATGGAGGTTTTAATTAGGGCCAACTTTGACTTTGTATAACAGAAGCCCTAAATAAAAGTGGCTGAAATAAGATAGAGGATAAGTTTCCTTTACATAATAGGATAGTAGGACTTGAATAATCACTCTTTTTTTTTTTTAAGATTTTATTTATTTATTTGATAGACAGAGATTACAAGTAGGCAGAGAGGCAGGCAGAGAGAGAGGAGGAAGCAGGCTGCCGGCTGAGCAGAGAACCCGATGCGGGGCTCGATCCCAAGACCCTGGGATCATGACCCAAGCTGAAGGCAGCGGCTTTAACCCACTGAGCCACCCAGGTGCCCCGAAGATTCACTGTCTTAAGGTATGTGAAGTTACTTAGCCCAGGTTTCTGTCTTCTGAGTTGGTTTGTGATTATGACTTTGTTTCACCTGCCTTTTAGCCATTAGATGGATGTCTAGGCAGTATGGCAAGGCAAGGCAGGTGAAAAAGGAAAAAAAAGACACATGCCAGCCAAGTAAGACCCCTTTAAAAAGCTTTGCTGAAAACCTTACCCAAAGCTTTTGATTGCATCTCCCTGGCCACGCACATCTGTACAGGAGCCTGGCCAGTGTACTTGTTTAGCGGGGGCAGGCTGCCACTTGTTAGTAAAGAGGCGGGGAGAATGGATTCTGCACAGTCACTGAGCCATATCTGCCATAATACATCACCAGGGTACCTAGCCCTGGCCAAACAAATCCTGTCATTTCTCCTCTGATATTATCCCAGTACGCCCTGATAGGACACATGCTTTGCATGGCTGAGGTCCTGCATTTGAATTTTGGCATTTCCTGATTTTCAGGCAGCATAAAGGGTGAAACAGAGTCTGCAAGAGTCTTCAAGACCCAGGTTCAAACCCTCAGCTTGGCTATAGTCTGAAAGAATAGGCTTTGGCAAGTGGCTTTGCCACTCTAAACCATGTTCTTGTTTGTAAACCACCATGGAATTACTTTGAGGATCAAGCACAGTTATGAATATAAAGGATCTAGCCTTGTGCTTGGAACATAATAGACACTTAGGAAATGTCAGTGGTATTTGTTGCACGCTCAAAGCTGGAAGCCAATTCTTGAAGGATTAGACTGTGTGGGCTTGCTGAATAGCCATATTTATTTATTTAAACCTGTCTTATTGAGTCACAACCACTGTTTCTTCATTCCTTTCAAAATATCAAGATTCTCTTTCCACTTTACATTTATGTAACTGTAGGTATGACAGATGTATGTTTCATGCATATTTAGGGTATGTGTGTATATCTCGTGCATATAGATTTCCTTTCATTGAAACCTGGGCTGTTATGGTGAAGTCTGATAAAGGAACCTCAGTTTACTTACATAGCCTTTAAGTAATTTTTAACCAGCAGAGAAAAAGCCTGGACTTCAGAAAGATGAACTTGTATATATTCCTCTGATTTGGGATGATGCTTTTTTTCAGGAATGAGAGAAGATAGAAAATGAAGGCAGCTCACGATGGACCTTTATTTTCTTCACAGTGGGAGAGGTCAGGAGTTAGAATTCTATGGGTCTACCCAGCTATCAGTAAACCCAATACATTGAAACCTTATTTATGAGAGGAAAAGGCTTTAAACAAAGGATTTTTTGTTAGGGTTCTATTAAATGAGACAGTGTCTGCATGCTTTTGAAGTGCACTTTGATTTAAATCCAAATAATCAGGACTCGGCTTCTCTGTAAAGCAAGGCACACCCACAAAAGGACAGAGCCTTTCCTGAAGACCCACAGAATCAAATCGTGCTGTATTTAGATTATTGGGGGCAGAAATTATGATCCCTCTGGGGCTGCTGCAGCATTTTGCTGACAAGCTACATGCCATTTTTCTGTAGTGACTATTCTTTACCTGGAACAGCTTCTCCATGGCAACCCCATTCACAGACTGCATTCATTATGTCTCTCTTTTGAAAATGAACACGTTGGGAAGGAAATGAAATATATATGTTTTGAGTTCCTAAATGGAGAAAGGGTGTGGCGAGAACAACAGACACGAGGGGCAAAAGCAAAGTATTTTTTTTTTAAAGATTTTATTTATTTATTTGACAGACAGAGATCACAAGTAGGCAGAGAGGCAGGCAGAGAGAGAGGGAGGAAGCAGGCTCCCTGCTGAGCAGACAGCCCGATGCGAGGCTCGATCCCAGGACCCTGGGATCATGACCTGAGCCAAAGGCAGAGGCTTTAACCCGCTGAGCCACCCAGGCGCCCCAGCAAAGGATTTTTTTTTCTTTTTCTCAATTTGTCTCCTTCTTGGATGGATACAAATCAAAAAAGGAGTAATTACAAATCACCTGGTATGTTGGATTCTCTCTTCCATCAGTGAGCATCCTGATGAGATATGGTTTGGATTGATTAATTTGTATCTCCATTGCTACTAAGTTTCGGCCCAGTGGTTTGCTGAAATTTCACAAGATACTCTCATTAGGCTTTTCACCTGTTCATTAAGGACTTCCATTGGCCACTCAAGGCCCTGAGGATTTGGCTGAGGGGAAAATCTCACAATAGTGTTTTCAAGGATAGAAGTTTTCAAAAGAGAAGTGTGAAAAAGCACCAGAATGATTTTTCCATTATGTCAGGGCTTTGTTGTTTTCTAAACTTGCTTCTCAAGGTCTAGAAATAAGAGTCTTTTGTAGGAAGATCTTTCTTTTCTCCTGGAATATGTTCAGAGACTCCTATGAGCAGAAAGAAACAGAACAAAATAAACAAAAACCCTTAAGCAGTCACTTTAAACTATTTCATATAAATATCTTGCTTTTCTTTCCCTTCCAAATCTTCTGTGTTTCATTGTTCTTCAATTTTATGATTAAATGAAGGAGTGAATGTCCCATCAGATTGCATTCAGCCAGAGAGAATTTGATTTTAAATCTTGTAAACCATCTCCCACATTACAGCTTTTTTGTAAGTAACAACAGCAGTAGGACGTGGGACTGTGCCTTCCTGCCCAGTAGAAAGCCCACACTACCAACTCCATGGCATACATGCGGTAATATTGGTAATTGTTCTACTGTGGTTATTACCAGTAACTAGTTTCCCTAATAGTGAGGTGACATTTTGTCCAGTACTGAATTACTGCAAATTTTTTTCAGGTGCAATTAGGGTATGTTAGACATTGCTGGAAGTTGCCAGGACTGCTTGAAGTGAGCCTGTAAATGCCATCCACCCAAGGGGGAAATTCTGAATGAACCAGGATGTAAAAACTCCTCTGCTCTGTAACTTAGTGCCTTGAGTGTGACCATGTAGAACCAGACTGTATTTGTCTTATCTTTGGGAATTGCACTAGTATACCGTTAGAATTCTGGAAACCACCAATGTATTTTAATTGTTAATGAGTTCCATTGGGAAATGAATTTCTACTACGTTGTTACATCTATCATTCTATATATTTATTTATGTTAATACATGCAAATGTTGACATACCAAATACCAGGTCAATTAACCTGCGAAATTAATTGTGCATTTAAATAGCAGCAAGAAGAGAAATACCCACCACTGGAAATTAGAGTTGGGGATTGGTTCTGTAAAGTAAACACTGTTTCAATAATACGTGGGGAAGAATAATTCCCCCTGAAACACCAAAGCAATAATGTACTGTAAGCATTGCTTTTCTCTGCAGAATTTGCCAGGAATTCAGTAGGAGACAACATTATGG
>ML107153.1:0-10586 GCA_003697995.1 Taxidea taxus jeffersonii | reverse complement strand
AACACAAAAGGAAACAAAGCCAAGAGATGGAAAAGCAGATGCCCTATGGTCTCTTTTGATCAACTGGATTCCACCTGGCCTGAAGTTTAACACTGGGCTTCTCATCTGTAATGACAGTCCATAGATGTCTTTCTGTTTATTCCTTTAGGCAGTTTTAGTTGGCTTTCAATCACCTGCATTGAAAGAGACAAGTTCAGTGAAGTTTATCTTCATTCTAAGATATCTACCCTCCCAGGTCACTTTTACTTTCTTGTGAGCACTTTGCATTATATGCGATTCCATCAGTTGTCCCTGAAGAACCTGAGGTCACTAAGCTCTACTAACACTTGGGTTCTGCCTTTCTACCTCTGGATTAACAGAGTTCCCTGGATCCTGCATATAATATTGGGAAAAGGTGAGAAGCTTTCCAAGAAAAGGAGAATAGAGATTATTTCCATGGAAGTTCTGTTTAATACATGAGGAGATAATAATAATTAATATAGAATGTCTTTATATCTCATTCAGTCTTCGCAAAATCTAAAAAGAGAGGTATGATATCAGTCTCCACTGCACATGGGGAAAAGCAGAGCTTGGAGAAGTTAAATAAGTTGCCCAGGGTCACACAGTTAATGACTGGTATATCTGGGATTCAAAACCAGATGATCTTATTTTCACATGACAGAAAGAGAAGCTAGAACCTTGTAACCTTCTTCATAGAGAGACACCTTTAATCCAGACCCCTTATGCTTTGATGTGCTGCTCAGAGCTCTTTTCTCAATTCTGTTTCCATGGTGCACCCTGCATCTACACTTCTTGAATGTTCTTGCATTTGCTGGGGGTGGGAAGTCTTTCTCCAGACCTCAGCTTCAGATGCTGCCCACCCAACCATCTGTGACAACAGATTTGTGTGTTATCAATTAAAGTCTAAAGGAAGTTGGTGAAACCTCCTACTCTAACAGGATGGGCTAAAGCAGTTCCTGTTAAAACAGAAATGGGTTGTGTCTGTGATATTGGTAGTTGGCAGGTTTCCAAGAGCACTTTAAATACACCCTGTGCCATGAATTGCTCAGCTCTGATACTCTTTAAGACTTTCCTTTCAGTGGTGGCTCATTTCCAGAAAGTGGACCACTACATAACTAAATAGGGTTGCCCTTGTGGAAAGAGAAACAACATCTACAATTTAGAGAATCTGGCCCTATGATTTTCACTTTGGGATTCACTTTGGAAACCACAGTTACTTTTTATTCTACAAAATCTTCAACATATGGCACACCATGACCCAATCACAGACACAAAGATTCCTTTGTTTCAACTATTCTGGTAGACTATCCATGTTTTTGATGCCCCTCACCCCGGGAATGCCAAAATGTCAAGTACACAAAATAACCTATAACTTCAAGACAGACCATCTCTAGCATATGCCCTTAATTTTGTGAAAATCCATCTAGCAGTTTTTACATAATCAAATAAAATAAATTTTTACATAGGGATTTTCAAAACATATATTTAGCATCTACTATATGCCATTTACTGTGGTAGACCCTGAGAGAATAGAGATTAATCATATATGGTTTCTGCCATCATGGAATTTACTGTCCAATAGCAAAGGCTAGCTAGTTGGCAAATGGTGAGGTCAGCCTGACTTCATAAAGGAAAAAAGAAAAAAAGAGTTCTACATAGGCCTTAAATGTCTTATGAAGAAATGTGTTTCTGAAGCATAGAACTTTAGTCCCACTATGATTGGGTAATTATATTGATGAATATCATGGTATCTCCCTTTCCGTGGACACTCTGACAGCAATATGCAACGAATAATGCATTTTCTTCTCTCTTCTGTTCCTCAACTTCAGAATATTCAACTTTTGTTATGGGGCCGCCATGGGCACTGAAGAGTGTTTAGCAGGATCCTGGGGCTCCACCTTCTAGATGCCAGTAGTAAACTCCTCTCCAGGTTTAACAACCAAAAAAGCCTCCAGACATTGCCCCATGTCCCGAGGGTGAATGGGTGATTGGGGATGAGGGAGAGCAAAACGCTTTCAGCTGAGAACCAAAACCAACTGAAGGTACGAAAGAGTGGAGAGGTGTTTTCACAGGTTGATCTACAGAATAACCTGTTTTCCAATGTTCTCTAAAATAGAATGATCTTGTCCTATCATGATCCATATTGATGGAGAAAGACAAGTCATTCCTGGAGATAGAGGAATGGACCAACTGACCTCTCAAAGTCTCTTCTGCCCCTAGAATTCTAGGATGGTGTTTATCTATGACCTGGCCTGATTCGTCTCTCTCCCTGTCCCTGAATCTGTACTAATGATAATGCTTGTCAAGCGGCCCCACTATCCAACAGGCCCTTTATGTCCGCAGGAAGTCTGGAGGAGACTTTTTTCTTTCTTTTTTTTTTTTTTTGAGAAAGCTTGACAGAAACATTTTTTTTTAAAGAAAGGGAAAAAAAAATCAAATCTAAGGCCTGTGGAAAAATAACTTTCTGTGATCTTAGGTATCAGAATCAACCATTTGTTAGAATCAAACGTCTGCTAAAGTGTGAAAAATTGTTGGAAGGCATTTTCTAAATTTTGTTATTGTTGTTTTATCAATTCATTTCTGTGAGCCCTCTCATTTGAGGTCTGTTGGCTATCCAGGCCAGGCTGGTCAGATGAGAAAGGTCCCTACCATCTTTTATTCTTAAGGGTCTGACATTTACCTGATGGTTGGAAAGGTGGTTATGTTGTGGTAGAAGGAGTTTAGGACTTGAAAGTTTTAAGACCTGGTTTTCAATCTTATTACCATCACTTCTAGATTTCGATATCTCATGAAAAGTTGTTGAATTTCTGGGACTTCCGTTGTCCCTAAACATGGAGGCGGTAAAACTTCTCTCCACTGGAGTACCCTGAGCATAAAACAAGAGGGTAACTGTTTGTAAACATTTTAATGCCTCTGGAAACTTTGTCACTATGATCAGACATTGTAATCATGTAGCAAATGTTGGTTTCACCATTGTCTACTTGCACAGTGTTCTTAATTTCGAATTGGGCAAAACTAGACCATGTCCCCTAAGAACACATTGTAGCCACACTTTTTATATTAATCTCTCTCTTCAGGTATGATCCCTAAACTCTCCTATAATTTCTCACCTCCATAGTCTATCCTACAGATTTTTTTAAAATCCAGTTTTTCTGTAGTAAGAGCTTGGTGTCAGAATTAGATCTACAGTCCAGTCCCAAAGCTGTTAGTATCAACTCCTTGATCTTGAGTATGACATTTTTTTTTTTTTATTTGTTAGAGAGAGAGAGAGAGAGAGAGAGAGCGGGCACAGACAGACAGAGAGGCAGGCAGAGGCAGAGGGAGAAGCAGGCTCCCTGCCGAGCAAGGAGCCCGATGTGGGACTCGATCCCAGGACGTTGGGATCATGACCCAAGCCGAAGGCAGCCGCTTAACCAACTGAGCCACCCAGGCGTCCCCGAGTATGACATCTTTTATAAACCCATAGCAACCTCCATTTCATCAAGAAATGAGGATAATAATAGATTATATCTTAGAGTGTCATACCGATAATATAAAATAATGACTGTAAAGTGACATCAAGGTGCTAGACCCTATTAAGTTCTCAAAATGTGTTAACTGGTATTGATGCACTTGAATCAATTAAAGTTCTTAAAACTGATGTACAAAGTCTCTATATTGCACATGGTATAGTGTCAGTTTTGAAAATATTTCTTTGGCTGAACAACCCTAGAGGACAGTGTATCTTTGTTTTGTCACTCATGCCCCCTGGAATTGTGCAGCCACAGGCTGAGCTTACCCTGTCTGTCCGTGGAGCACTGTAGGTAGGAAGACCTACCATCGACACACTGATCAAGTTTTCCTCGAAGCCAGAATGGTAAAACCCAGGAAGGGGTTGGGAAAAATGGTAGAATAGAGCAAGGCTTCTTAAATTTTAATGTGCTTGTGACTCCCACAGAAATCTTGTCAAAATGCAGATTCTGCTTCCTTGAGTCTGCGACGGGCTCTGAGATTCTGCATTTCTAATAAGCTCCCCAGGATGCCACAGAGTCTCGTGCAGGGACCACACTGTATAGCGAGGTTCTAGACTTGGAAGTTTGTCTTGATCATAGCTTTCTTTAGATGCACTCCTTTTCCTTGTAGGTGCCTATATCTCCTGCTAGATGCACTTCTCTTCCAGAATTCACTAGATCAGAATGGAATAAGAAACCCAGGAAATGTTCAACACCAAAAGCACTCTGGAGTGAAAGAGTTTGCCAAACATGATCAGCTATAGCTCCCCATCTTGGAGAACCACATCATGCATGAATGCATCAAAAATTCCAAGAAACCCTACTGTGAAAAAACAAAGACATTTTATGTGGTTTAATGTAGAATTTTCCTTACATATTTCCCAAGTGTCTTTAGACCAAGTCAGTTACATCAGAGACTTGAAGGTGCAACCTGGGCATCAATAGATTTTAAACTCTCTCCAGAAGATTCCAATATGTCATGGACACTGGACAGCACGGGGTAGGAGGAGGAAATTCTGCTAACAGAGCACACTTGGGGACAACTCAGCAGTCAAACAGTCCATCTGGTAACCCTTTGTAGTCAGATCTGTAAGCATAACAACTCCTGAAATGGTTGACCTACATTTATACAATAAGTTTCTTGTTTAAACAGACTCATAAGACTTAAATCAGGCTGGGAATGTGGGGACACTGGAGCTGATCGACTGGGTGGAGAAAGAGCACAAGAACTTTTAAACATTCCCCAAAGCCTCCATGCTATTGAATGTATGTCTCCATCTGTGTCTACTTTGGCTCAGACCTAAGAATTTCCTTGCAACCCTGGAAGTATTTGAGAGAGAAATGTTTTTCATAGCTACACCTAACCTAAGTTCCACTCCTAGCTCTTTTACCTACTTCAGGGTAGACCTTTAACAAAGACAGTGAGTTTCTCTGGGTATCGTGTTCCTTGGGTATCAAATGGGGCTCGCACCTGCCCTGTCTGCTTCTCATACCTGTTGTGCAAATTAAATGTGAGCTTGTGGAGAGAAAACACTTGGTAAACTATTATACCAAATGCAGATAAAAAATTGCAAGATATTCTTATTGTGAAAGAGAAATGTCATCTCCCTTTCTTAGAATTAGGTAAGTTGCCTGGTATCTTTGATCAGATGCTGCAGAAATTTGAGGAAATGCAGGACTCTGCACTTCCACCGGTCTTGTATTTGACTTCTGCCCAGTGCCTGGATCCAAACTGGCTCTCTGTGGAAGAGTTAGGGGAAACTTTGTTATCTGGTATGTCTAATTAAACGTTGCATATCAATTTGCTAATCATTTGCTTCTTTTATAGATTACTTATTATTTCTGATGAAAGGATCATGCCCAAAGATGGCTCCACATTGTGCTACAAATTTACCCAAGCACTGATAAAAATATGACCTTTTAATGACCATTTGAAGTAGCTTGGCCATCTGTACCTTGCTGGAAGCCTTATGTATTTAACCTCCCTCTTCCATGTCGTTCCAATGAGCATTTTCTGCCTGCTGGGTTCCTCATTAATGGGCAATAAACTTCGACACGAGTTCAGATGAGTTTGTCTAAGAAATTTTATGTTGTCATTACTGTGTATTTGCAATGTCCTATCTTCCTAAATTTCAGAGATACGAACCCACACCAAGGCAGACCCATGACTTCTCATATGTGAAATGATGGGTACTTGAGAAAGTTGGTTCTGGGGGATGTTACAGAGATTCAGATAAATAAGCCTTTGGTCAGTGTCCTTGTAGCTTGCCAACTCTATCTCTGTCACATCCCCTGCTGTGTCCCTCCTAGCTCTGGTAGCCTTTAAGGCAGCCTCCTTATTCATCCTCACCAAGGAGCAGACAGTTCCACGTGCGTTCTCACCAACTCTCTTTAGGGATGTAGAGCTAGAACAATACACAGGGCATCTCTTTATCGGAGTGGTTTTTATCAATATTACATTTATTTGAGTCCACGATGCCTTGTAAAAACCTAATCCTGATAGTATCTGAATCAGAATACCAGAAATGGGAAAAAAAAGAAATTCTTCTTAATAAGTTAGAAGCTCAAGGTAGGCTTTTTACACAAAATACATTTTTAATTAGCAATATTAATTTATTTTTTCAGTTTGAGGTAAAGCTGATGTTATTACAATGTCTACTACTGGCTGAATGTTGAGTGTTTTAGTGTATTATGAAGTAAACTAGGTACTTCATATGCATTGTCTCGTTGTCCAGCCAACCTGGTGTGATAGGTGGTGTTCCTACCCCAATTTTTGTTTCCAGAAGCTGGGGTTTGAAGAAGTTCATAATTAAGCATTCACTAAGCTCTTAGTGCCATTACTGTATGCACTGTACATACATTAACTCAATCTTTTTTTTCACTTGTATTTGCATTTATTTTACATGGAATTTACTCCAGGGCCATAGGTTTTTATTTCTAAAGTTTCTTCTGGGATTTCTTTTTCTACTGTGCAACCTCGTGTTCTGGTTTAGGAACAATCTGCTCTTTCTTAGTAAGGACCTGTCAGAGCAGCAGGGAGAGCTCATGAATGCATTAATCTGACCATGAGCCCTGTAAGATTCACACCGCATCTTGGGGACTTTGTTAACCTGGATATGCTCAATGATCAGAGAATCTACATCTAAACCCTTCAGTTTGGGGGTAGCTCAGTGGCTCAGTGGTTAAGTGTCAGACTTGATACCTATTCAGGTCATGATCTCAGGGTTGGGAGCCCCCTGCGTTGGGCTCTACAGCTCAGTATGGAGTCTGCTTGGGATTCTCTCTGCCCCACCAACCCCTGCTCACGCTAAACAAAAAAAACAAGCAAACAAATAAAATCTTCAAACTAAGTTCAGCATCACTCTGTATTTTTAAGCATGTGCAGTAAAAATGCAGTACTCTTTTTGGGCCAACAACCCTGCATCCAGCCCCACTGTTTGGCCCGGGCAAACCTACCAGTTCCACCATTGGAGCAACGGAATGTCACAGATGGCTTCTGGAAGGTGACATCCTTCAGATACTTGGTGGCTTTTTGAATATGTGTACCCTTGATGACCTGGGCAGTTTCTCATGTGTTCTTAAAGAGAACACAAAGATTTGAACCTCTTGATTATTTGCATGATTTTTGTAGGGTTTTCTCGATCAAGTGAATAGCAAACTATTTTCAGGGATCTCCTTAGGTCACTTACAGGAAGAATTATATTAACTCCATCTTAATGAACTCAATTAAACCTAATGATCTTGTGAGGTAAGCACTTTTGTTAACCCATTAATGGATGAAGAAACTGAGACATAGAGTTTCTAAGCACTTAGCTCTCGTTTCTAGATTTAGATAGTAGAGTCAAAGTTGGACTCAGCTCCTGTGTTTCTAAAGCCTGTGGGTAGGCACACATCCTTATGAACAGAGAGCCGGGAGTTGGAAGCAGGGAGGTGGAACTGGGGGTGAGGTTGTCTGCAAGACATTGGTCCTTTACCCTGATGTTCAGCTCCACCTAAAAACTATAATTTATTTCATTTGAGGTGCTGTATGAAAAATGAAGCAAAATCTCTAGTGCTGAGAGGCAAATGCTGTAATCATCTGCATGACTTGATTTTCTATTCCAGTAATATGAAAATTGTCAATTATGGATGAATTATGGATGCTACAGATACCCGTAATTTGTGGCTGCAGTTTTGTAAACACGTGCAGCTGCCTTTAATTTTATTTTACCCGTTGTGTAATTCATTAACACACACCTGTAGTTACCTAAGATCCAGAAACTAATGAAGCCGGGTTCTAGTTTTCCCTGTTTATGTTTTGTACACCTCTCTGTTTAATTACCAGACTCAGAGTTGAGAAATTGGTTAAAAACAGATGCATCCCAAGAATGAGGCTAGTGATTATCCTTTAAGAACATACTTGAATTCCCACCTCAGCCATTGACTTAAATCACTGCTTTATCAGCTGAAACCCAGGCATTTTAGAAAAGGAAAAAAAATTGTAGAATTGATTTTTCTGCAACTGCTCTGGCAGCAAAGGCTAATCATTAAAACGGGATTTTGCAAATAGCTGGTGGAGACGTTTCAATTCAGAGCCTTGGTTGGTGCTGGTGGATACTTCCTACTTTACCATGTCCCTGGGCAGAGACCAAGCAAATCCTCACCTGTGAAATGAGGAGTGCAACACTGACTGAGAGGAACTGCTTCTTTTAAGCCTTCCTCTTTTTTTTTCCTCCAATGTATTGAAATTCATGGGTTGGGTTGTGTATAATTCTTACTTCTCCTCACTGTCATGTTTGTGGAAATATCAAATGTTTTGTATGTTTTTTTTCTGCAAAAACACCGTCTTCTTGCCAGTTTTTTTAAACAGGATCTCCAGTAGAACAGTAGAACAATAAATAAACATAATAATGGCTACATTTTAGAACATAGATCATACATCAGGCTTTCTATTAGATATTTCACATCAATGATTTCATTGGGTCCGCAACATAATCTAACAAGAATGGGTTCATTTTTTTCTCAACTTACACACTGGGACCTGGAAGCTAAGTGACTCATTAACAGGATGGCTCATGTAAGAAATAGGGTCTCTGTGATGTAAACCCAGCATGGCTAGTCATCCTTCAAAGCCTGTCCTCCACATCAGGATGCCATACAGACTTCCACCTTATATAGATATCCTCCCTATTCCTTCCACCACATTCACCACTAACATCCCCCCTTGGAGAGCCATACCTGCTTACATACAAGGTAAAAAATGTTTTGTGATGCTCTACCAGTTCCATTGCCTTACTCATGTCTGTGTTTGCATAGTTATTATTTAGTTATTATTGGCATTACATTGCCGATCTATATTGGCAAACTTAATGCCTTAAGTGGTTTTGGCATGACCATAGACAGGATAGATTTTTTTTTTCTTTTTCTTGGTATTTTCCTGTTCTTTTGTACACCAGAACATTCATCAAGCTGAAAATTAGAGCCTGCCTCCTCTTTTCCACACCAAAACTTATATACCCTATGTTTCATTGCTACAGGGTCTTATATGCTGCTGGATTCTATGTAGTAATAATTGGTTTATCTGAGAAGCTCATCCATGTAAATGAATTAACAGCAGATATCATTTATTGGAGCCTTCCTGATATGATAAGCTCTGTGCTAAATTCTTTACAAACATTATCTTGCAAAGCCCTCTATGATGGCTTTATTATCTTCATTTGTAAATTAGGAAGCTGAAGCAAAGCAAGATTTTTGCCATTGTCCAAGGTATAGTTGGTAGGCAGTAGAAACAGAATTTGAAATTCATGTGTATGTGACTTTAGTCCCTCAGTTCTGATCTGCTTGTTGTAATAATATTTCTTAAAATGTGGCTACTTATATCAGAATCATCTAGGCTACTGGTTGAAAATGCTGAATTGTGGAATGTTCAAAAAACTTCCTAAATCAGAATCTATCCACACACGGCTTAGGACTCTGTAACTTAAAAAACAACAACAACGACAACAACAACAACAAAACCCAAAAAACAAACCAAAACAAACAACAACAACAAAAAGTTCCCAACTCTCCCTGGAATGCATATCAATTTTATTCAGGTAAACAGCTCGTACTTTTTGGGAAGTCCCTTAAGAAGTAACTGCTACTGTGGTTACACTGTTCAAATTAGTGAGTGAGACAATTTTGGACAGCCAAAAGGAAATGACTGAATACACAGCCTCTGAAAATCTGACCCCGAGGCTATTGGTTTAATTCAGTGTCATGATTGTAAAATTGATGCTTGTAGAGAAAGCCAGTTCACATAGGATGAAGCCTAAAAGGGGACTCATTTGATTGTGGGTAATACAGCTAGATCCAGGTACTCAAACAGGATCACCATGAATCCCCTTCTGTCCATGTTTTGGGGCTCCTCTCCTGGTTTTGGTTTCATTCTTATGTAGGCACTTCCAAGTAGTGACAAGGTGGCCCTCACCACCTCCAGGCTTATATTCTGCCAGGTCAGAACTTCTGGTGGGAAATATATCTTTCAACATAATTCCTCTAGGCACCCCTGGACTTAGACGCAGATTACTACCATAACTTCCCTGAACCAAACAGAAGCTGGGGGCGGGGGGGTGGCAGACTCCTCAAGCTTGGCCATACTGGGTTCTGTCCACAGTCCTGAACCTGGAAGGAAGAGGCAGTGAGAGGCGGAATCAGTCACTTGTGAACCACATGAACTGAGAGTGAGGGAGGCTTGGTCCTTAAAGGAATGTTCGGTCTTGATCCTACAAGCAAGGGGAATAAGTGGTGAGCAGGAAAATCAATGGATATCCTTCTCTGCCCCTGAATGGATAAAATGAGCTATACTTTGTTCACAGCTCAGCTGTCATTTTCTCCCATGTGATAAGGTGTAGCATAATTTTCTTAGCAAATATTTTAAGATGTCACCAAATCTAACGTGACCCAGTGCTCTGTCAAGTACGTCTCCATATAGATCAATAGTGAACTACTCACATCAGACCCAATTAGCGTTCGAATGGAATTTATCTCCCAGATGCTTCAAATCACTGAAATGAATAAAGTGGTTTAATATAGGTCACAGGATACATTCAAGGACCAATTAGAAACCACTGCAGA
>RCUC01151825.1:0-22798 GCA_003697995.1 Taxidea taxus jeffersonii | reverse complement strand
GTCCGAGGAGGGCTGTACAGGTAGCTGGCGCCCCGCAGCCGCCGCCGGAGCCAAGCGCGCTATTAATAATCCCGCCGCTCCGCCCGGGCCGAGAGCGCAGGTCCCGACTGCCGCCGGGCGCCTCCCGGGCCTGGACCGGGGCCGGAGCCCGAGCCGGATCGCGGCGGCCCTCCTCTTCCCCACGCCACGTGACTTCCCCCCCCAACTCCGCGGCAGACAAGGGCCCGGGCTGGCGGAGGGCGGGCCGGGGGCCAGGAAAAAGCCGAAAACACCGAGGCTGGGCCGCTCCCCTCCCGCTCAAAATAGCCCCCGGCCGGGGCTGCCACGCATTCCGCCGGGCCCGGGGCGCTGGACGGGGCTGCCGGCCCGGGCCCCCGCCCGGCCCGACGTGGCTGCCTCGCTGGGTTGGGGTGGGGGGGTGGCGAGGGCGGGCCGCGCGGCCGGCCGGCATGTGGCTCTCCTTCGGGGAGCCTTGGCAGCCCGGACTGCGCGCTGCGCCGGGATGATGGAGAGCTTCTGGAATTTCCTGCAGCTGGAGAGCGCGGCCGGCCGGGGGAGCGGGCTGAGCGCGCGGCTCGGGAAGGGGCGCCTCGTAGCCCGACCCTAGGGGGCGCCTCCGCGGCCAGGGCTGTGGCGGGGGGAGATCTTCTTACCCGCCCCCAGGCCGCGGGAGTGGAGGGCTACACACCTCCCCTCCCCCCGCCGCTCGTTTCGGGTCTGGCGGGGGTCCAGTCCCGCCCCTCCCGGCCTGGGCGGCGGAGAGGGGCCAGGTGCAGGCAACGCCCCTCCCCCAGCCGCCTGGTTTCCCTCTCGGCCCGTCACCTCCTCCAGGAGTCAGAAGCTCCGCGGCCTCATCTAGGAGGGGGGGTGGCAGGGATCAGGGGGCAGCGCAGGCCTGCCAGGTAGCCTGAGAGGCAGAGGCGGCGGCGGCGGCGGGAAAACTCGGAGGCGGACCGTTCGGGCCCGAGAGTGGCTGGGCTTGCGGACCAGAGCCTCCCTGCTTGAGCAAGAGGCGCCCCGGGGCTTCTAGGAGGGAGGCGAGGCCGTCCTCTCTCAACAACCCCCCCCACGGCCCTCACCCCGGGCAACTGCGGAGCCGGTGGGGGGCGGACGTGCCGGAAAAATCCTGGACAGTTTTCTGGACGTTGGCGGCAGCTTTCTTTGGGGGCGGCTCTGCACCTTGCAGGTCCTGAAGTCCAGAAAAGGGCTCCCGGGAGGGAGGGGGTTCCTTTTAGAGGAACCCTGAGATCCAGGGGAGTAGGTAAGTGACCTCTCAGGGCTCGCTCTTGGCACTGTGGGTAGGGGGAGGGAAGGAGGTCTACCTTGCCCTTTGTGGGGGAGGGGAAGGGATGCTTTCCCACACTTTGCTAGTTCCAGTACCATTTGGCCTCTGCAAACTGTTGAGCCTTTTGGCAACTCAGGCACCTCCCTCGCCTGGGGTGGACCACCTCTCCCTTTGCCAAGGGTCCCTGTTCAGCTTCCATTTCTCGCCCCAGCCCATCACACCCTCACCATGTTCAACAAAAGCCTTAGAGCACACTGGCCGTGTGACCTTGAGCTAGTCCCTGTACTCCTTAGGTCCCTTTGCTCATCTGAAAAACTAGATAATAGTAGGTAGGCCGTGGCCTTGTTGTGGAGCTTAAAGTTGCACAATGTTTAAAGCAAATTACCACAGTGTCTGCACAGAGTGGGGACAGGAAATAAACGGCACCTGTGTAACACACGGCCTCATTCAGAGCCCTTAAGTATTTGAATCCCCTTCCCCTCCAACAGCCCTGCGAAATTTGGCTTCCCAAGGTAAGTAGTGGCTCTCAGTAAGGCTGAGGAGGATGGAAAGATGTTGATTTCATTGTGTTCATTTATTCATTGAGCACATAGTTAATGTTGTTCTCAGCTAGCTCCAGACTAGGGGAGAGACCTCTGAATGTGTGTTGGGAACTGAAAACTGGGATGGGTCACTAAACTCTTTAAAGCTGGAAGGGCCTTTAGAAGTCCTTCCTGCTTGGTGAGCTCTTAGTACAGATGGAGAAACTGAGGCCAACGGAGGGGGCCTGGTCTCACAATACTCCTGCTGTTCCTAAGAGGTGGGGGTGGGGCCTGGCAAGAGCTCTGGGCTGGGGGAAGCTGGGGCAGCCCCTGGCCTGGCTCCCTAGGGTATGGCCTAGGCTGGCTGAAAGGCTGATGGAATTCTTCTTTCCGCTCCCTCTCTCCCTCCCATCTCGGTGCTGACCTTTCACTCCACCTCTGCTAGAGTGGGTGCGGGTAGAGACCAGATATCCAAATTCAAATTCGGATCCCTGTTGGCTTCCCCCTCAGCCCAGGATGTTGGGCCTGGGCCTGGGCCTGGGCCTGTGTCAACTCCCACCCTTCCCTCCCCTTCATGCCCCCCCCTCCAGTTCTCCCTGTTTCCTGTTGGATTGGCCTTCCTTATGTACTGGAAGGAACTCAAGTCTCCATTTGTTGTCTGTGTGAACTTGAGCAAACTGCCCCATGTCTGTGAGCCTCGATTTGCTTTTCTGCAAAATGGGAGTTGACCTAAAAGCTACCTACCAGGACACCTCTTTCCCAAGCATCCCAGGCTTCCTGGCAGAGATTTAAATAATAAAAGGCAGCGATTCCTTAGACTGTACCTTGAAGGCCAGGTATGGAGAACAGATCAGTCTTTCTTTACCTTTGGTTTGGCAGCTGGTTTTGGGTCTCAGCTTGGTGGGAGGGCCGATGGGGGGAGCCTGGGCTAGGGGATGGGGTAGGGATGAGTGTCCGTCCACCAGATCATTTGGCATAGTCCAGATTCGAGCAAATTTATGTGGCCCGGATTCCAGGGCTGCCAGGTCCCTGTCTCTGAATGCACGGCTGGGCAGTTCTCAGAAACTCATCTTTAGGACTGCAGACTCTCTCTCCCATCGAACCCAGCCCCACCTCCCTCTGCCTCAGGGAAGCCCTCCAGGGCTGCCTGTATCCCTAAGGTTTCTCTCCAACCCTTAGAGAGTTCTGGACTGCAGAAGAGAAAGGGACTGGAAGCCACAGTGGGGCTGTGTGACTTTGGGCAGCTGCTTCCCTTCTCTGGGCCCTGGTTTCCTCCTGCATAGCAGGGGAGGCTGGATTAGTGACTCCCTGAGGCACCTTCCAGCTCTGACAGGCTCTGAGACTGTGTTGACTGATGTATCCTAGGAGATAGGAGCACACAGAACCGAGTCAGATGGGAGATTCCTGTGGAGGTATCCTCACCTCTAGAAGACTGGAGCGCCTTCCCCAGACACACCATTCAGGGACACTGGCCAAGATTGTGGTGGGTGGAGGGGGCATATCACCCAAGTGAGTGATGCTGCCCATTCCCAGGGTCCCTGTTGTCAGTAGAGAGGCCGAAGAATAAGAGCTCATGTCAGCCAGGCACTGTGAGACTGCTTGTTTCTAGGGGAAGGGAATGTGTGTGTCAGTGACCAGTCAGCCTCCAGGGATTTGGGGGGAGGCTTGCGGTGCTCAGGGCAGCTAGTTTGTGGGATGGTGTAGCCAGAAAAGCGATTACAGGGGCAGTATATGGGGTGGGGGGCAGTGAACAAGACAAGAAAGCTGGCAGCGGGAGAGAAAGAAACAGATGAACCAGAGAAGCCAGGCTTTGGGTTAGGACAGGCCTAACTTCCCAGCCTGACTGGGAAGGTTGGGCACAATCTGACACAGTAGTCCTGCCTGTGCCTAGGTTTGTCGGCTTGTTTGTAGGTGTTGAGCTGAACAGCCCTGTTCTGAATCGCAGTTGTCCTGTCGTATGGGGGGGGGGGCGTCCTTGCAGGGGTGTTGTCAAGGTTTCCTGAACAACGATGTCTGGCTGTTGGAGGGGTGTGTGTGCACAGGAAGGTATTTATTGTACGGCAATAGGCAGCCCGTGTCCATTTGGGGTGCTTATCAGATTGTGCTAGAGGCATCGGTTCTAGCTGTTAAAGCTTGGGCTACATTAGGGAGATTGCCTGGCTGTAAGGGAAGGTGTTTTCAAGCTGCAAGCGAATCCTGGCCGTGTTTTGGGTGCCTCTTCCCCCTCCATCTCTTGGGGAGGGAGGTCTCCTGTCTTAATCAGTGCCTCCGCAGGTAGGCAAGCAGGCGGTTGCTAGCCTGCTCACACTTGCAGTAATTTTACCACGGTGCCTAAGTCAGGAACAGGCGTGAATTGACCTTTTAACCCCTTCCCTGCCGCAGGATTAGACTCTGTTTCCTGTTCAATCTCCTCCAGAACCAGTTCCATCCCGCCTGGGGGGCCCCCCCAAGGAGCGGATAAGCAACCCCCCCTATCTGTTCTCTCCTCCCTCTCCCTGTTGAGCCTTGGGGGGGGGGGGGGCTGAAGGCCAGGCTGGTGCAGGGTCTGGCAGGAGCTGAGGGCCCAGGCGGGAGTGATAAATATTGAAGAGGAGGGATTTCGGTGTGGGCTGGAGCAGCTGCAGTGGTTCGAGTGTCACACTATCTCTCCCCAGGTTTACTGACCCATTTCCATTCACGCGGCTGCCGGTTTCCTAGCAACGGCAACAGTCCCCCCAGAACAGGCGGAGTGTGTGTCTGCCATTAGCGACTGCCGCAACTGTGTCAAGGTTACCCCGCTCCCTGCAAACCCACCCCGGCGGGTTTGTTTTCTGCCAGCGCCTGGCACTCACGGTGCCAGCCAGGGATGGGGAGGGGAGGGGGCTGGGGGCCAGCCCAGGGGCTTGGGTGGGGGTGGGGGGCCGAGGAGGAGCTGCAGTTCCCGGTCCAGTGGGAGCCAACTTGGACTGAGGCCGAAGCAGCTGCCCCCCCCCCTTGGCTGGTGGAATTCCTGAGCCCGAGGGGAGCAGGGGGCGGGGCTGTCCCTCAGCCCTGACCCCCGAGATTCCAGAGCCTGGGGGGAGGGGTGTGGGCCGAGGGGCCTCCGGGAAGCCTGCCTGATCTGACCCCACCTGGCTCGTTCTGCTCCTGCCCTGGCTTCCTCCCACTTCTGCGCAGCGACGTGCTCTTCCCTGCTCGGCTCACAGCTCTTTGTCCCAACCTCTGTGCCTAGTCTCCCCCATCAGACTCCCCAGGGCAGGGTTATATTTCTCCCATCAGACTAGGGGCTCTTGAGGTTGGGGTTCGTGATTTGTTCTTTCCTTCTCTCTCCTCAGCACCAGCTCCTGACTGTTTTTCCAAATGTCATGGGAGATGAGATTAAACAGTTGGGGTGGCAAAGGATAATTTTTCTTACCAGGGACTAGTAGGGCAAATCCCTCATTCCACCTCCTCAGTGAAGTCAGTTCTGCTTTCATGACCCCCCCCCCACCCGCACTGCCCTGCAGCACTCAAATGGGAGTGGCCATTGCAAGTAAAGTTACCTCTCTTTTCACCCTGAAAGCCTGGCTGCAAAGGGTTAAAGCAGTTGTGCACCCCCCCATCTTGCCTTGGTATGTGAGCTCCCCCAGGCTTGGGGGATGGGAGGATGGGGGGTCTGTCGCCTTAGAGCCACTCATGTGGTCAGCTCAGACCTGACCAGTCACATTCCTGCCCAGGAGGACTGGGGCTTGAGGGGGTGGGGTGGGCAGGGGCCTGGAGGGGGCTGAGGGGGGTGCCAAGAAGCTGGAGCAGGGGGCTGCTGAGAACATGGAAGTATTGTGCAATATAAACCCCAGGAAGCCTGACTCTACCTCCCGTTCCTCTAGGCCTCAGTCTCCCTGTCTGTCTGCCCTGTTTGCACCTGCCAAAACATTCCCATGATCCACATAGCTGTGATACAGGTACAGACCTGGTCCCAGTTGTAAACAAAGAGACAAGTGTGGCAGAAGCGGTTTCTGACATGCAGGGCAGCCCAAAGACTTGTGGGTAACCTCCAGTGTGACTTTCCGGGGCTTGGAGGAGGTCGGCTGGGTGTTTGGCTGGGTCAGAGGCTCTGAGATCTAGGGTACAGAGCAGGCTGTGCTAGACAGTAGAAAGAGACCTGGGCGGAGCCCCAGAAAGCCTGGTTCTCTGCCCAGCCCTGTGACTGACTCCCCCATGGCCTCAGTCTCCCCATCCGAGGGGCTTAGGCTTGTGGTCTTTAAAAGTCCTCCTGTTCTCTAAGTCAGTGGCTCCGGGTTAGGGATGAGGAGTAAGGGGCAATGGTCTAGAGGGATGTGGGAAGCTGCCAGCTCAAGGGGGAGTTTGCAACGCGATCCCAGAGCGAAAATAGCCCAGGTCATTTTCAGCTGCTTAGGCTGAGGGAGGTATCTGATCCTGGCAGGGCCGGGCAGCTTGGGCAGGGGGCAGGGAGGAGCATTCTGTCAAGCCCTCTGGGAAACCAGACCCCAGGATGGGAGGGTGGGGCGAGGTTGGCATGCTCAGCTGGGTTTCCTGAGACCCTCTGGGTCCTGGCAGATTCCCCACCCCCTCCCATGAAAAGATAAGGAATGCAGAGGGTTAACAGGAGGTGAGGGCTATACTCTGGTCCCCTTTGGGTCCTGGCCTGGATGAGGTGAAAGGTCAGCCCCAAGGAGTCCAAGCACAGCTGGGGCAAGAGTAACCTGATCCTTCTCCCTAGCCAGGCTCAGGGGATCACAGAGCCGCCTCCCCCAGGAAAGGTGCTTTGACATCCCCAGGAAGGAGTTTGTTTCGACTTGTTCCCAGCAGGGGTTGGGGGGTAAGGGAAGATCATGGCCCAAGGGGTCAGGGAGAGCTGCAGGCCTGGTGCCCCAGCCAGTCTGGCAGTGCTTTGTCATCCTGGGGTCAGGGGAGGTGGAGGTGAGCCTGCTGGAAAGGTTAGAAGGAGCCTGTTCTGGCCCTGCTCTACTCGGTGCCCCATTTATAATGACTGACGGCCAGCCCTGGAGATGCGAAGCTTAGAGGTAGGACACTCTTCCCCCTCAGTGCACATACACTGTCTAAGGAGTGAGAGAAACTGCCTGATCCTAGGCGGTGACATTGACATGTATTTGGGGTGGAGAATTACACCTTGACTCTGAGATGGGTTTGCCCTCTGTGGTTTTGTCGGGGGTGGGGTGGGGCGGGGTGTAAGAGTATGAGGTGGTATGATGATTGGCAGAAACAATACAGAGAAGAACAGGGGCTCTGAAGTCAAGTTTGACTTGGGTTCAAATCCTTCTGCCCTAGGTGAGCTAGTTAACATAAGCCTCAGTTTCCCCACCCACAAAATGAGACTCATACCACTCCCCACAAAGGGTAATTAAAAGGATTGGCACAGAATAAGTGCTCAGTAAAAAGGAACCTTAATGGGTTTCATTGTGTTCTAAGGTCGCACACTATGCGGTGACCCTGCTGAAGCTGGAGGTCTGACTCTGGCCGGAAGGAGTTGGTGAGCTACAGATGGTCTGAGGGAGCGCGTAATTGTGAGATTGTGACTGGATCAGTGTCTCTAGAGCTGCTTGTGAGGCTGTGGGAGTATCCAGGTCACTTGGCGTGGGATGGGGTGAGATGAACGGTGTTGAGCCTGTGGCAAATGGTGGTTGGGGCAAGGTTCTTAAAGCTGACCCCTTGGGCTGGCAAGGGCCCCCTAGTCCCCACCCCGGCAGGCTTTGTGCAGCAATGTGTGGGTGTAGCTGTCCCCGGAGTGTGGCCGAGTGGCCATAGGTATGTTTGAGAAGACGCAGGCATCCCAAGAAAGAACAAGTCGCCTTTTGTACGCATGCAGCCCGGGGCTGGGCCGGGCCCTCTCTGGGGGATCCCCTGTTTCCGCGCCCAGCTCCCCGCCCACGGACAGCGCCCCAGCCCCACCCGCAACCTGATGGGGGGGGGCGGCCAGGTGGCCTGAGCGCCCCCTCCTGGGGTCTGTGCTTCGGGCCTCGGGCAGGGGTCTGGGACCTGAGGCAAGGGGAGTGCCGGAAGCCCTGATGCCGCCCCTCGTGACATCACTCCAGGTACTACCAATCCCTGGGAGCCCTGCCCACGGGTGCCCCGCCCCCAGGCGCGAATCTCCTGCTATCCCGAGGCGCAGTGGGTGGAGGAGGAGGAGGAGAAGGCAGGGCCTCCTTCCTGCCCTGGGAGGGGCACAACCGGGGACCCTGAGACCTTAGAGCTCAGCTCCCCTTCAAGGACCTCACAAGATCTCTCTTCCGGAGCATTCTATACCTTCTTGCTCACCTGGCCAAATCTTAACCAGTTACCACTTTCTCAGGAAAGCCTTCCAGAAGCGGCCTCTCCTGCCCCCCACCCACCTTTTTCCTGATTACCTACACCCTTTTAGTGATCCTCTGTAATAAAGGGCTACTAGTACACTACTGCTCCAAACTAGCTGCAGTCCACCGGACAGTTCACTGTGTACCAGACTGCCCTGTATTTTTCCTGGAATAGCTTACCTGATGGATCTCAGATTGTTTTCCGCTTTGTAGAAGAGCCTTTCCCACCCACCAGATTGGGAGTTCCTCTGGGCAGGGGTTACAGACACAGCCTGGCTCAGAATAGGCGCTACCAGATGTTTGGGCTGGAGGATGAACGAGGCAGGCCCCAGAAGGAGAGTACCCACAAGTCACACAGCAAGCAGGTAGACCAACCAACACTGGAAATGGGGTTTCCTGGACCCATTCGGGTTTTTGGTTCTGGTGTGTGCCTGAGTCAGGAGTTGCACAGGAAGATGCCACAGACCTTTTTCTTCTAGGAGGGCCTTTGCCTAGCCGCCGAAGACCAGAAGGGCCCCAAAGTCTGTCCTCCTCCACGATCCGTACCAGAACCCCTGACTTCTGGGAGGCAGAGGTGGAGATGCTGGGGGAGCTGGGACGGCTTTCACGGGCCAAACGGGCAGTTCCGGGCTGTCTTGTGGGCCCAGTAATTGAGGGTACTGGTTCTAGGGACATAAGGATTTAGCTGGCAGGTGGGAGGTTCCAAGTTGGGCAAAGAGGAGTTCTTGGGAACCAGAGTATGTGGGGGTTCAATGCAGGAGAGGCAGACTCCCAGCACCAGGCTGGCCCGGCGGAATGCTGGGAGGCCCGGGGGATGGGGCCAGGCAGCCAAGGTGTCTCCGGTGGCACAGAAGCAGTTAAGAGCTGCCTCAGCCCGTTCCTTCAGACAATTAGTGACATCTCGCTTGACAACACCACACTGAGCCGATGCAGACCTCAGCCCCCCTCCCAGCCCCCCCACGGCCGCTTCAGCTGTTTATTCTTGGGCTTTAACAATTGGGATTCTGACTTGGAGGAGCGGGCGCCCCGCGCTGCCCTCTGACCCTCCGTCGCCTTGGCAACTGGAGCCCGGTAGGCCTGGGCTCTGCGTTAGGATTACAGATCCTGAATTCACAATCTTGCTGCTCCCCTGCAAGCAAAAACAGCAGCAGCAGCATGCGGGAGCTTCAGCTAGACTGGAGGGGATGGAGCTGGAGGGTCCCCAGGGGCTAGCCTGTGGCACGGGTGGGAACCTTGGAGACCCACAGGCGACCTGTGGAGTGGTACCCACCCCACCTCCAGCTTCCATGGGGTTGAACAGGGCCCAGAGCCCTCCTCCATGCCAACATCTCCCATCCTGTCTCTGGAAACTTTCTTCCTGGTAGAGCCCGGAGGGCAGGGGTGAAGCTTCTTCATCGCCCCCCCTTCCCCTCAGTTAGCCCCCTACCATGCCCAGAACTCCAAGTGCCAGCCGGCTGTGCCCCTGCCGGCTGTGCCCCTGCCGTGCCCGCAGCCATGGCAACAGGCCCCCCTCCTTCACCAGCTCTGCTCCTTCTCCCCTCCACAGCCCCCCCCAGCAGCCAACTGCCCCAGCTGAAACCGGAGCCGATGCATCTGTGAGCCTCATGCCCAGACCCACATTCCATTTCTGTCCTCTGTCCCCCCCAGCTCTGGCGACGACATCTCCCCCCTCTTCGTGCCCCCTCCCTCCTCACTCTGTGCTGTCCCCCCCACCCCTTCCCACATGCTCTATCACTTCGTGTCTCCCCCTTCCTCCCGCCCCATTCTCTTGAGTGTGTCTCACCCTCTCCGACTGTCTCTGTTGGTCTCTGGGTGTGTCAGTCCCTGTCTGTCTCCAGCTCCCTGTGGTGTCCTTAGTTCTCTATGCTTTGCCCTGTCTGTGGCAGGCTCCTTCTCCATCTCTTCCCCTCTGTGTGGATCTTGCCCTCTCTCTCTCTTTGTCTCTGCCTCATCCTGCCCGTCTCTCTGTGTCTTTGTCTTTTTCTTCCTCCTCTGTCCCTCTCTTGTGAGTCCCTTTTGCTGTGTTCCTTCCTCCAGCATCCTATCCTCTCTCCCTCCTTCTCTCTCTCTCTCTCTCTCATCCTCTCCTTCCCCATCTCCTTCTCTTTAAGCCCCATTCTGCTCTGTGTCTCTTGCCCCCCACACTCTTCCTCTGTCTCTCTCTTCCTGAATCAGATTCTGTGCCTTCCCTTTGCCCTCCCTCTCTTTCTCTTCTGACTTTCTTTAAATACATAGATTTCTTTCAAGTTGTCTTCCTCTGTTTTCCATTTGGTGATTTCCTCATGGCCCCGGGTTTGGAACAGGGATGGGGGCCCTCCCCAGAGGATTCCCTTTTCAGATAGGGGCCAGATGTGCTGGCACCCCATCCGGCACCTGTAGTTGAATCTGAGATGGGGAGGGGAGGTTCTAAGGCTATAGAATCTACAGGAGGTGGGGTGCCAGAAGCCAAGAGTGCCAGCCCTCCCTTTCTGGGGTTTTAGAGTGCAGATTCCAACCATCTAGTCTACCTTCTACCAGCCCAGGTCAGGGCAGAAGGTAGTTCCAGGGGCTGAGCTGGCCAAGAAGCCCCCTCACTCGAAGAACTCAAGAGCATGTCTGGGCCTCACAGATCCCTGGGATTGGTCTCCTCCCCTGCTACATTGATGGCTGTCTCTGACCGTACCTCAGTTTCCCCCAGTGCCACAAGGGTGCTACCCTTGCTCTATCTCTGACTTCTTTAAAATACTTTGAGTTGCTGGAACAGTTCAAAGTTATGCAGAACAGGGAAGGGGTAGAGGGGCTGCTGCCCCTTGCTTACCAAGACCAAAGGGGACTCTAGCACAGAAGAGTCTGTCTGGGGCAGGGGTAGCATATGGGTCTCGTCCCCTTAAGTATAGAGTGGAGGACAGTGCCCCAGCTCCCCTCACCCCCACCCCCCCCAGAAGTACCAGACCCTTCTGTCAGGCCCTCCCTCTCAGTCTGGGTAGTGGCCTCTATCTAGCCCTCCTCCCTGCCACCCTCTTCAAGGAATGGACTTGGAGTCATGGGAAACAGGCCCTGGGGTGGGGGTGCCAGGTCTCCAGGGCCTAGCCCTTGCCTTTGGGTGTGATGAGACCTGGTCAGGCAGGCAGTTCTAGGACCCTGGGGTCTGGGCACTACTCACCAAGGGGCCGGCGGGGGAGTAGGGGTGCCTGGGGGAGGCGGGTTGCACGCAAGGCATGCTGGGCCCCCTCGGTGGGTGGGTGGGGGGAACAAAGCTGGCATCGAGGCCTCAGCTAAAATTAGCCGCTTCCCTGCGCGGGAGCGAGCATGCCTGCCAGCCGCCCAGATCGCCGCTGCCTCGGCAGGCCATCTGTCGCCACGTTTTGCTCAGTCCCCCAGGGCTCCCCAGCTCCAGCCATCCCCAGGGGCTAGAGGGACTCTGCTCTGAGACTGTCCCTGGCCAGGGCTCTGGGCTCTGCTGCTGTCATGCTGTGTGACCTCAGGCTAGGCCTCTCCCTCTCTGGACTCCTGTATGATGGGCGGGCTCTGGAAACTGATATCCCAGATACCCCCAACCTTCTAAGCACCAAATACAGGCCTTGGTCATGGGGGCCTGGGTTTTGGCCTGCCTCCTTCCCTCAGAGCTGGCCCTCTGGTCTAGAGTTTGAAGATGAGCCAAGTGGGGTTTGGGGTAAAGGTCGGGATGCATGGGAGACTCCCATTCAGTTCACTTGGTCTTCACTGGAGAGTAGGGCAGCTCTGTAACCAATACCCCAAAATCTTCCCTTTGTCCCCACCCTCAACTCATTACTGATCTCCAAGGAGTCTTACAGAAGCAGTTCAGGTGGGAAACCCAGAGCTAGAGGCTGAGTTCAGCAGATACTAACTTGCTCTGTGGCTTGGGCGAGTCTCTTGCCCTCTCTGGTTTCCCCTCCTGTTGAGAAGCTTCTATTTTTTGAGCACCTGCCCACTTCACATCACATTGTCTTGTGAGCTTTCCAGCTGAGGAAACTGAGGTACAGAAAGCTAAGGTTCCTTGTGAGGAAGCGGTGGGTTCAGGGACCGGACTGTGGGGTCCTTCCCATGGTCATCAGGGTTCTGCCTGTGGGCGCCAGCCCCAGCTTCTTTCTAGCGCTCCCCTCACCGCTGCCCCTTCCCCCTCCCCATAAGCCATAGAGACTGAGCTGCTGCTCCAAGGTCACTCAGCTTGGCCTGGGAGGAGCTCAGACTTGAACCCAGGCCCCTTGGCTCCTGGCCTCCCTCGATCTCTGGCCAGCAGGCTGGGCCTGTTCCCTGGGTGAGTCATGCCCCTGGACTTTGGCCTCCTTGTCAGGCTCTGTGGCCTGAATTTGGAGAGGGGGCCTTCCTAAGGACCAGTGCAGGTCTGCAGCTGTCATCACACCCCCTCTCTGTCCTGGGGCCTGAGGCCTGCACCCCCCCCCCCAGTCTGCCTCCCTGCCACCCATCTGAGAACAGCTCCTCAAGCCCCAACAGCAGCCCTCCCTCCGCTGCTCCTTCTGCCCCTTCCCTGGAGAACAACCACATTCACTTAGAAATGGGGCAGGGGTGTCAGCGTGGAGAGGTGGTGTTTCCAGGTTGTCTGCATGCCCCGGGGCCACTTACTTCCCCGCCTCTCCGTCAGCACCAGGTAGCCAGAGTTACCCAGGAGGGAGGCCCCAGCGCCTCCCCTCCTGGTGTCCAGGGACCAAGGTCGTGCCCAGAGCCCTGTGTGCCTCCACCTCCTCCTGGGGCCAGTGATGTTTGTCGCTGGGGCAACATGCGGCTGTGCCCGGCTCTGGCAGTGCCGGGGTGACATTCATGCCCTGTGAGCTGTGACGCCTCTGCAGGCAGAGGACAGCACCACGCAGGCTGTCGCCAGCAATGGGGGGAGCCATTGCGGGGGGTGGGGGGGGTCACCTGTCTGAAGCAGTCAGGGTAGGTATGTTGTGTGCCCATCTGGTGGTCTGAAGGGAGGACCCCCAGGGAAGGGCTGAGGTGGTGTCTCTGACTCACATTCAGTGGTGGGCATGCGGAGGGGGACTGTCCCTTCCTCATACCTGGAAGGTGAGGCTTGTCTGTGTGTGTGTGTGTGTGAGAGAGAGACAGGTTCTCCACATTTCACATCCATTAGTGGGTGTGGGAGTGCCTGGCCGCGTGTTTGTTATACTGCTGTGAGGGTGACGTGTGTCCCTGTCTCCTGTTGTCTGGGGGTATCAGATGTGCCCATCTCACGCTTTGGGGGAAGTGACAGGTTACGTGCTTAGCTCATCCCGTTAGGAGGGTAGTCACCACCCCACATGCCTGTCTCTGACTGTTGGGGATGTGTGAGATGTCACCACGTGTCCCTCTCCTGCTGTTGTAGGGAGTGACATGTGTGATTCTCTCATGCTGTTGGGAGATTGTCAGTAACTTGGGAGCTCGTCTCTCACCTTAAGGAGACAACATGTTGCCCAATGGTATGTTCCCGTGCAGGCCACAGGGCCCTCAAAGGCAGACAGGGGAAGCATTCAGAGCCCTGAGCACAGGGACAAGTGTGCTGGGTTGGTAGCCGGAGCGAAGGGGATGCGAGGGGGTGTCTGAGTCCCCCCATGACTTTCTTTCTGCCCCAGGTGCCAACCCTTGGGACTGTTTCCCGAAAGGAAGAGGACCCAGTGCTCTTCAGGCCATGTGGCGAGGGGCCTCTGGGGCAGGAGCAGGTGTGACTGGGGTGGTAGGGCACCCACCAGGGTTGGTATGGGGGTCTGTCTGCATCCCTGCAAGTGTGGGGACCCCGGTCCCTCCCTCTTCTGCCCCTGAAACTGTTAAACTAATTAAGGCTGTGGAGCCGCAGGATTAATCGGGGCAGCTCGGCGCGGGCCGGGAGCTCAGGTAGTCGATTAGTGCGCCGCGGAGGATATTGGATTTCTGAACCGCAAGTCAGCACTATTCGGCCTGTTATCTCGCCGAGGCTCGAGGGTCAGGAGGCGGGAGGCTCCGGGCGCGCTGGCCGCCCCCGCCCGGCCCGCTCACAGCGTCCACTCCCCCTGCCCTCACAGCGCCGCGGGGGCCATCTCTGTGCCCTCACCCAGCCCCTCTCCTGGGTGCACCCCACGCCTCATCCCTGTTGCCCTCCTGCCCCTGGGCCCTGTGCTGCTCTCCCCTTTTGGTCCCTCTGAGTCTCTAACTCTGACCAGCCTCTCCACCTGCCTCTCCACCTCCCTGCCCCCCCCACCCTGTGAGCCCCTTCCCATCACCAGGCTCTGCCTCTCTGCTTTTGTGTTCTTGCCTGCCTGTCTCACGGTTTCTGTCTGTCACTGCCTATCTCTGTCTCTCATGTCTCTCTGTCTCACCTTCTCTCCCTCTGTGTGTCTCTGTGTCTTTTCTTCTCCCTCTGGGCTTCAACCTCTCCCTCTCTTTCTCTCTCTCTCTCCCCCTCCCTTGCCTTCTCTCTCTCTCTCTCTTGTGTGGTCTCGGCTGGTGTCTGCAACCAGAACAAATCTCCCCCAGCCAACACCCCCTGAACAAGGAGGCCAGAGCAGCTAATGGGAAACATGTGATTCTGCCTTGCGCCTGGAGCACCGTGAAGGGAGCCTTAGTCCCAGCTCAGCCCCCCTTGTGCCCCCCTTTGCTGCATTCCCCCCCACCACACTACCCCCACTCCCAGCATCTCCTCCAGCCTATGCCGGCACAGTTGCAAGTTCCCCAGTTATTCCCATTTCGGGGGTGGTGGGGAAGCTGGCGTTTATCAGTTGGGGAGTATCAGGTTGTGGAGGGGCTGGGAGCAGCTTTGCTCCTGAGGTCCCTCCAGCCCGCAGGGCCAGCCAGACCCCATGCAGACTCCCCCCCCCCCCCACCAACCACCACCACCATATGTAGGAAAACAGGGCCAAGATGCACTGAGCTCTGGGGGCCTGGATGGGGGGCAGCCAGTCCACCCCCACTGGAGGGCTCTGGGGCCACCCAGATTTCCATCTTTTCCGCCCTCCTGGGCCTCTGGGGAGCTGCAGAGGTGGGGGCTCCCTGAGGGCTTGGGAGCTGCCGGGCTGCATTTCTGTGCCCACCCAACCACGGGGAAAGGGGGGATGGATCAGAGGAGGGAGGCTCTGGCAGGTTGGAATTCTCCTTCTCTGCCTGTGGATAAATTGTCCCTAATCCAGGCTTGGGGAGTTGTCTGGCTCCTACAGAGAGAGAGAGAGAGAGAGAGAGAGAGCACGCAGGAGATAGGGAGGGAGGAGGGAAGCAGGCACACAAACACAGTGACACAGACACACACTGTTTCACAAAGGGTCTCTCGCAGGCGATGCACACGCGCGCACACAAGGACCGAGGAGGTACACAAAGGCACTGCACAAACATTGAGGCTCTGCTGTGCTGCTGGGCACACCATGGCACACAGACCCCCTCGCACATGTTGACACTGACACGTCGCTGTTGTGGCACAGACACAGGGACGTGGCTCAAGGGCCTACTGGCATGCAGGCCCCGAGTGATGAGGGCATACAGCACATGCATACAAGGACCCACGCACTGGCACACGGTGACCCCCAGCGGAACTGACCCACGGGAACACCGTGACCATTCACACTGTCAGCCATGACCCTGAAAGCCCAGAAAACAGGCAGAGGTAGGCAGGAGGTAACGCTGATCCACAGTGACACCAGTGCCTGCAGTCATAGGCCTCGAGACGGGAAAGCTGCAGGGACAGCAGAGGATCAACCGCTCGGGCCCCCCCCACCCCAATGCATCCAGAGAGCTCGGAGACAGGCAGAAGCCGGTTTAGCTCCTGACACAGCGAGATGCAGAGAGACGGGCGGAGCGTGTGCACATGTAGGCACACTCCTACCCCAACCACGGCTGGGGGGGGGGGACTCCAGAGGGGCCGACACACGCTCCTGTGACCTCACAGACATGCAGACACAAGCTTGGCTGGACACACACACACAAAGCTGAATAGACCCAGATAAACACAGCCACACGTATAACTGAAGGTGCTGAACCCAGGTACACATCACCTCCTTCCTCTTTCTTTCTCTCTCACACACACATACCCAGCTAACTACATGCACCATACTGAGCAAACATAGGATCCCATGTGTGTACATTCCTAAACACACATGGACACATGCACATTTAGAAATGCACAGAAGGCTTCATAGACCCAGAAGCCCACATACAGGTGCATTTACCCAGACAGGAACGCTCTCTGCCACACATACAAATTCCCAGGCAGCCAGAGCGCATAAGTAGTCGGTGAGGCCTGGTTCCCAGACCCCCTCTGGGCTCCAGTGCAGACCTCAGGGAGGCGAACAAATGCGCAGGAAGCAGGAGGGTAGTGAGAAGGGCCATGGTTATTAAAGAAAACAAGAGACCTAACCATTTGCCAGTGGAGGAGAGTGAAGGCCAGCAGCCTATACCCCCTGCCTGGAAATCTGCATTCACCATGTCTTCAAACAGCAGTTCTCACACCTGCATTCTGATTAAGCTGTTAGCATATATGGTTTCCCCAAAACATGCCTCCCCTATTCATAATATTGCCCCACTTTATAGATGAGAAAACGGAGAGCCAGAGAGGTGAACTGACTTGCCCAAGATCATACGCTGAGGGTTGAGCCAAGGACTGTCTGGCTCCCATGCATGTGTGTTCAGGTTCATACATGTGCCTGCGTAGATGTACAAAGATACTGCTTGCCAGGCACCTGGGGTGTCAACAGGCGTGCAGTTTCCCAGTGACATGAGGTGGCAGGTGATTTCATTTTCTGCGAGAGAGGACCCCAGCCATGCTAGCCTCCTGGTCTCTTTATCTGGCTCCTCCTGTGTCCACGCTTATGCCTGGGGTGTTGTGTTTGCTTCCACAGATGGGAGCTTGCCTACCTGTCTACCCATCGGCCTGGACCCCAGAGCCTGCCCAGCTAAGTGCGTGCAGAGGGCCCCGGTTTCGGGGCAACTCTCAGGCTGCCTCAGAGACCACCCTGGGATCACTGGCAAACACCGGCCTTTCCTGCTGAGCCAGACCTTGTCTACACAGCCTCCTCAGGTAACAGTGTACAGGGAAGCCAGGTCTGTGCCTGGGCCAATCCCAGAAAGTGAGGGTCAGGGGGACTGACTTCCCAGTCTTAGCAGGAATCCCCCACCCCTGGCTTAGACCAAAAAGGCGCCCTTTATAGAATCAAAATATATTAACCCCACTTATTCAAAACTCCCCATTATCCAGAAAGGGGAACTGAGGCCCATGGATTACGCAGCAAGTCCCCCGGAGTCCTGCCTCCTAGTCTGGGGACTCTTCCCGGCACCTTGTTGACCTGAGAGAACTGGGAAGAGAAAGGGGTTGTGACAGTGACCAGAACTCAGGGCAGAGTTGGAAACCAGAGTACCTGATGTGTGCCGCTGACCCCCACCCCCCAGGACCCCTGTCTGCTGGAGTCTGGAAGCAGAGAGCTGGGAGGCCAAGGTGAGGTGCCAAGAGGACCTGGGTAACTCAGGTAGGCTAGGTCATCCTCATGAGGTGGGGTGGGGGTTAGGACCTGCCTCCCAGTTCCCAGCCCTGATCAGCCCACCCAGGCTCCAGAGGGCAGGTGGGGCTGCCCTGCCCTGCAGAGGCAACTCCCTGAACTGACACTGGGAGCCTGCAGGCTCCAGGAAGCTCCCTAGAGCCCTGCCTGCCTGGGGACTCCACCCAGCCTCCAAAAGAGCATTCCTGGGGCCTGAGGTCTAGGGGTGGGGCCTCCTGGGATGGTAAGGGTGGGAGATGTGGCTATGGGAGGATGCAGGGCTCTGTGTACCCAACTGTAAGTGTACAGAGCATCATGTGTGCGAGCCTTCAGGCTTGTGAGTGAGCCAGTGTGTGTAGGGCTCTGTCCTTAGGTACACAGGGTTCCGTATGCAGGAGTTGCTTAAGTGCACTGGGCTGTGGGGACTATAGGAGAGTGGTGAGTGCAGGATTCGGAGTGTGTTCTGGGTAGGTGTGGGAGTCCTGGAGTGTGGTGGGGGCCACACTGGATGATATATGTGTGCAGGGCGCTAGTGCACACTGGAGAGGTGTGTATCCAGGAATCTGAACACACTGGGGTGATATGTGGGCACTCGGTTGGTGTGGAGTGTGCACATGGGATCTCTCCGCATGTCACCAGGGAAGCTCGAATTCAGGGTTCTGGGTGCACACTTGCGGGTGGTGTGTGCATGTGGATCCATTTGTGCTTTGGAGGTGGGCTGGGCAGGCCTTCAGCGGAGCTGGGCTCAGCAGTGCCCAGCCTTGTGGCCAAATCGCTGAAGTCACTTCCTTTCCAGCTTCAACTTTCCAGGAGGAGGAGTTCTTCAGACCTGGGCGGGGGGGAAGGGGGGGGCAGGACGGGGAGCTCGGGGGGGGGGGGGGGGGGGGGGGGGGAGAGGCTGGGGGGAGGGCCTGGTGGGGCTGGAGGAGGGGAGTCCTCCGGGAGACAGAAGGAAAGACTAGGACAGGAGTCTGGAAGGGCCAAGGGCAGGAGGAGATGGGGGTGGAGCAGGGCGGGAAGCACAGTCCCTGGGTGACCTCGGAGGGAGGAAGGGAGGGCCGCCCGGCAGGGTGACCCTCAGGTTCAGCCAGAGCTGGCGGTGGCCTCAACACCTGGCACCCAGGGCAGGGGGCTGGCAGGGGGCGGGTCTAAGGAAGACCTGCTTGCCAGGTGCCCCGCTCTGGGCAGGAAGGGGGTGGGCGAGGGCTGCACAAAGGAGCTCTGTGTGGCTGGGGGTAGGGTGGGGTGGGGTGTTGCTATACCGGTGGGGGGGGGCGGTGGAGGAGAGGCCTGATGACTCTGGGAGGCCAGGCTGGACTTGCTTCCCCTTGGGGGCATCGGTGGCTCTAAGGGGACACCTAGTGGCGAGGGAGGGTAGTGCGTTTGGGTGACTGAGGTGGGAGGGGATGAAGAAGCCAGGAGGGGGTAGATTAAAAGTCAAAAATTAGGACGGGTGATGAGGATCGGGATTGTTGGAGGAGGCTGCAAGTGAGGGAGCTGACTCTCTGGATGGTGAAGAAGTTTGCACTGGAGAAGTTAAACCCAAATTCAGACTCCGGCTCTCCCAAGTCCTGGCTGTTTGTCTTCAAGGGCATCACTTAACCTCTCTGTGCCTCTATTTATGCCAAATAAGTGACAGCTGCTGTCATTATTTTCATCAGTGTCCTCTTTGGTAGACTTTTGGGCTGGAGTCAGGTTGAAAGATCTTTGGGCTGTAGTGGGTGGGTGGAGGGGACCAAAGGAGATTGAGAGGGGTGCTGCAGATCCTGGGGAATAAAGGCTCCAAAGGGAGGTGACAGGGGAGGGCTCACAGCAGTAGCAATAGCCCCTTTGATACACTGTTTTTCCTTTGAGGACATCCCTGGGCCTTGAATCCAGGCTGGGAGGGAAATGGTGTGGGGGGAGGAGTGTGCCGGCTGGAGAGAGGGTCATGAGGCCGGAAGTGAGAGCTGGGGCTGGCAGCCTGGCTCCCCTGGGGAGGCTGTGGGTGGGGGAGGGGGAGGCAGCCTGGGGAAGGGGTGGGGTGGTCACAGCCGCAGCGGGGGAGGGTGGGGCTGGGGACTCAAGGATGTGGGCTGGCGCTTCCCGGCACTGTGCACAGCAGGTTGGGGCCCCCAGCCCCCTCCCAGCCGGTTGGTGTCCCCATGGGCAGACTCAGACACACTGACCCAGAAGCAGACTGTCAGACAGAAGGACCCTTTTGACTTTGTTCAGACATGGAATAGGTGGGGCCCTTGGGAGGGGTCCAAGAAAATGGCTGCCTGGGTGTGGTGGGGAGGGGAGCCAGCCGCTTCCCTCAGATCCTGGAGGCTGCTGGAGAGGGCAGTGGACAGTCAGGAGGTCTGGTGGGAGGACATGCCTAAAGGTCTTCACAGGGGGAGGGGACAGAAGCAACCACTGGAGAGGTTTTCCCTTCTGCCAAGATCACACCCTCGGGGCCCCAAGGGGAGGCCCCTTGGGGAGGTCTCCAGAGCAGGGAGGCTTGGTGAGCCCCACCCTCAGGAAGGGAGGCATCTCAAAGACTCTCGGGAGCCATGGGTCAACCATACCTTTGGAAATGGGACTTGGAGGTGCCAGGGTCTGCGCCCTTTCCCTCCTTCATGAGCTTGTTACTCACAGTCCTTCTTGCAAGAGCAGTGGGCGAGAGAGCCTGGCCTAGGAGGATCCAGTCCACAGCCTAATGCCTGGCCTGGGCAAGAGCAGGACCCTGAATGATGGAGCAGGCAGGACAGTGAGGGGCAACAGAGGCCTGAGAACTGCAGAGTGAAAAGGGACAGTGGTCAGAGGGATGTTCTGTCTGGATAAGCAACAGAACGGCTCTCCCTAGGTGGTTTTGTGACCTTGGGCAAAGGCCCTTTCCCTCTTTGGATCTCAGTTTCCTCATCTATAAAATGGGAAGAGCACAAGGTGGCACCAGAACCCGATACCCATGAGGAAGCTGATTTAAAATACCGATTCCCAGATGTCCCTTCAAATCTGTGAGTCAGACTCCCCTGGACGAGGGCCTGGGTATCTGGAATGTTACACAGCTCCCCCAGGCCCAGGGTTTGGAAGCCAAATGGCTTGGTGATTTTAAGGTTCCTCCCAGCCTTAAATTAGACCTAAGTTCTAGGAGCAGCACCTTCAGGAGTGGTGGAGGGAGAGCTGCAGAGCTGGGAGGGAAAGCAGGCTTTGGGCTTGGGGCAGATTTAGGAATCCTGCCACTCTGTAGCTATGTGACTTCAGGCAGGTTCCACACCCAGCACTCCTAACCTCCATGGGGATAATTGGCCCTGCCTCCTGGGATGCTGGGGAGATTCAGTGGGTCACATGTGTGGAAGTGCTTTGTAGGTTGCAAAGCACTGACCACCACAGGGGAGTGGAAGAGCATTCCTTTCCACACCATCCCGTCCCGGAGTCGGCTCTGTGGTCTTCCTGAGTAGCTGATGGGAGTCTGCATGTGTGTGTGGTGGGGGTGGGGGTAGGGGCTGACCCCAGGGATCAGGTCAGAGCTAAACACTAAGAAGTGATGGAGGTCGAGCTTTAAGACCCTCCCTGTGGCCAGGGCCCTGAGTCCCCAGGCTCCCTTGGGAGTCAGACATGCCTGGATTGAAATCCCAGCTCTGCCCTGACCAGCTCAGGGAGTTAGTCAGTAAATATTTATGTAGCATCCAAAGCCCAGGCCCTGGGGTCAGAGGATACAGTGGTAAACAAGACAGATACAGGACCTGCCCACGAAGGGCCCACATTCTGTGGGGGAGACTCGCCGAAAAGCCAGTCATATAAGTAGTTGGTTGCAATTGTGATAGATAGTGTGAAGGGGAAGTAGAGAGGCCTCTGAGAGTTCGCAGCAGGGGCCAGACTGTGGCCAGAGGTGCGATGGGGGGGCGGGGGTTGGTGAGGGGGGTCAGAGAGGGCCTCTCTGATAAAGGTGGGAGAGGGGCAGAGAACATCACTTTCCATGTGCTTGTCCCTCACCCTCTCTGCACACCCTTCTTGGGTCCCACCTTTGGATCTTGAGAGGAATGAGAGAGAACCACCCAGGAAAAAGGCAGGGCTGATTGCTCTCTGCACCTCGTTCATTCATTCATAAGAAACAGTTAATACTTCCTGAAGCACCCTTGTGGGCCACGTGTGGGTCAGGGTGTTGGGAGATACACACAGAAGTGAACAGATAGAAATCCTTGCCTTTGTGGGACTCATCGCCTTCCAGGGGCTGGTTTCCTCCTCCGTGAAGGTGGGAATGGTAATCCTACTGATCTCAGGTTTGCAGGGGGCTTAGATGAGATAATCCACACAAAGTGCTTATTAACCCACTGTTTGGCAGTAGAGAAAGTGTCCCCAAAGTGTGTGAGCTTTTGTTGTTGTTGACTCCCTGGTATGATTGTCACACCTCTGACCTGAGGCACTCTTCACTTTTTCTTTACAGCTCTTATCCCACTAATAATTAAATCATTTATGATTATCTGATCACTGTCTGTCTACCCGGTCTTTGTGCAAAGTAGGCACTCCATAAGTAATGAGTATATGAATGAATGCTGTTCCTTCATCTCTGAGCCTCCATTTCTTCATCTGCAAGATGGGGTTATTAATAGCCCCTACCTCACAGGATTTGTATGAAGAATTAAGTGAAACGATGCCTGGACAGCTTCCAGCCCAGCGCCTGGCGCGCAGTAGGTGCTCACTAAACCTGAGCTGCGATGGTCCTTTCCAGGCGCTGTCCACGCCCCGAGGCCTGGGCTCAGGCCGAAGTTGCTCCACAGCACCCCCGGCTGACAGCCAGCAACGGGCGGAGCCCCCAGGCACGGGGGCCCTCTCTCTCCCAGGTCAGCAGGGTGCGTGCCCTGGAGGGAGCACCAGGGAGCTGGGGGTGGTGTGTGGAGGAGACCAGGCCAGTGGACACGAATGATTAGGCTGTGGCCACCTGACAATTCAGATCCCCTGTTTCCTGTCTTGTCGCCCACAGAGATATCCAGTGTGACAGCCCAGGCGGCAGAGCCGAGGGTGAGTGGCCGGGCTTCTGAAATGGAGGCGGTTTGGGGGGGCAGGCGGGGGCGGTTAAGAGGGAAAAGATCATGCCCTGGATAGGATTTCCTGGCCTTCTCCTTCAGTTTGATCTGGAGTGGTCACACCAGCCTGCTGATGGCCTTCCCTCGCCCAGGCAGGCATCCTCTTCTCCCTGAGCCCATAGCCAGGGTCTAGAAGTGGGTGAGCTTCCAAAAAGTGGAACTGGGGCCCCTGAGGGGTTCCTGGTGCATGCGGTGGTTCGGGAAAAGGCTGGGAGTGAAAGCGGGG
>ML107152.1:71875-84280 GCA_003697995.1 Taxidea taxus jeffersonii | reverse complement strand
AGAGAGCATAGTTACATTTTTTTAAGCTAAGTTATGTTTGTTTCCTTTCCCCCCACCAAATACTGCTCCACAAAGCAAAAGGACAGTTGGAAGTCAGGAGAAAAGTTTTTTGGTTTTGGGGTTTGTTGTTGTTCCCGCATCTTCCTACTCTTTTCCCTTCCAATATGCCTGAGGAGAAAAGGTCGCCACTAGTACATCATATGCTCACTTTCAAAGGAAATTCTTCTCAAGCCAGAGATTGTCAAAATGACTGTAAAACGTTAACAAGGAAAGCCCTCATTAAGATCATTTTGTTCCAGGATTTGAATATTCGTGTTTAACTTGTATTTAGGAATTCTAGTGGTCTTCTTGAGTTGAGCAGAAATATGTCCGCTGATGGGACAAATGCTCCTGACACCAGCTCCCTAGGGCAAGTTTCCTGCTAATTCAGTCAGGTTTGTTTGCCCTGAATGGGGTCTAAGATCGCCTCTTCTAGAAGCAAAGCAACATCACTGTTCTCGAAAGACACCGGCATGACCTCTGGGGTTTCCATCTTAGAACTCACCCCCTCTGCAGGCCTGGATGATAATGACCTTGGGTTTGTCCCTGAGGTTGAGGCAGTTGATGTTGTTGAAGATCTGGAAGATGGTGTCATAAGGCAGCACGTCCAGATTTTCTGGGCTGAACGTCGTCCCACAGATTCCGCTCAGGATGCCATGAGACATGAGCACCAGGAACATGCTGTCCGAGGACTTGTGCTCTGGGCGGGAGGCAAAGGCCCGCAGCTCTGACTCCATACCCTGGAAAAAACCATGAGATCTTACTTTGATAGGAGAAGCATTTCAGTTGGTCTCACCTCCTGCTTATCACAAGCATCAGCGTAAGAATCGTCCAGAATGCCCCACTCACTATGCCTTCAGGCACTGCTTGCTCCAGGATGGGTTTTCTTTCTCTAATGGAGCACTGGTTAGAGCTTTCCAGTCCTGATGGCGATATATTAACTGTCCTCTTCATACATTTTATGGTCACTTTTTGTCACTTACATACTTTTTCCTTTCCGTCTCTCATTACTTGATAGGAGCCTTGTGTCATCAATGTGTCCTACCAGTTCCCTTGTAAAACTGTTCCCACTGTACTTAGAATAAAATCAAACCTCTGATGTACAAATACTCCTCTCTCACCGTGCCTTGTCTCCCCCAGATTCCAGCTGCCCTGGTGTTTCTGCACGGCTCCTGTGTGGCTTCCCTTCAGATCCAGAATACAGGTCATCCCCAGCTATCCAGAGCGTGCGGTCCCCAGACTCATAGGTCCACTTCCATATTAACTCCCCGAAGAGCCCATCTAACATTGGGTTTGCTGGGATCCCCACTCACCAGTTTGCTCTCATGTTTCCTTTTTCTTTTTTCTCTTTACTTACTTTTAACTTTCTTTTCTCTCTTCCAGAGATGCACCAAATCTGTGACATGTTCTGTTAACGGTACGATCATCCCGCACCAAGCAAGCCCAGAGCACTGGAGCTGGGAGCCGCCTGTCTCATTCACAGACCTGTGCCCAATGCCAGGAAGAGCCCCTGGGACACAGCTGGGACTTGGCACATACATGGTGAGTACGCTCCCATGACATTTACATCACACTAGGATTTCCAGGGACTGTTGGGATGGACTCCTAATCATCCCGCTTTGGAACTGAGGATTGTCTAGATACTCACACCAGCCACTTTGCTCAGTTATGGAACTGAGGATATTTAGAGCTCAAAAAAGACATAGATTTCCCCGTTTCTTACTTCCATGTCTTCAGCACACAAACACACATAAGGATTTCAAAGTGTTGCCTAACATGCTGAAGTTAACATGTGCGTAGCAGGATGTGCTTTGAATATACACTTAGGGGCGTGTGAGGGGCCCCGACCTTAGCAGTGAGTTTCTGTTTCACATCCACACTGTAGCCGAGGCCTTCCAGTAGATTCTTCATCCCTGTAATGTCAATTTCGGCCCCATTCCTGGGCGGAAGATGATCGAACTCTATATTGCATATGATGAGAGCCAGCCGAGTACGATTGTTTCTCTCCTTTATTGGGTAGATCTGCAGGAAACAGACATACGGTGAGTTTGATTTACCTCAGTCTCCTTTGAAACCCTCATCTGCCAGTCACTGTTACTGCGCTAAGGGCTCCTTGAGCTGCCCAGTCCTCCATCCTGTACCTGAAGACCCTGCTTTCCTATCTCTTTGTAATGGATTGAGTTGGTGGTAGCAAGATGGGAGGTAAGTTATCTTTTAAGAGCCCACAGCAGGAGCCAGTATAGAGCTGGGATGGTTCCTTAAGAATCTTCAGGAGACTAGAATACTTTCTACCCTCTCCTCCTCCTCTCTCTTCTCCACCTAGTCAAGTCTTTCCTCACATTCAAGGTTCAGATACAATTCTGTAGAAGCCAGGAGACTCTTGTCACTGGCTCCAGCTAAAAATGAATACATGAGTGGTCTTTTGTCCTTGGTAACATTATTATTTTGGTACTGGGTTGTTTTTTTTTTCCTTAACACATCAACATAACAATGCTATGCAGACTTTAATTATATTTTAGAAAATGCTTTATGTCTAGGCTTTTCAACTAGAATGCAAACAACCATTACTCAGCCATATTCTCTCATAAATATTTCGCTTCGGTAACAACAGCTAAAGTTGTCCTAAGTCACAAATAGATTCGAGAACAAATAAATGTACAAGATGAGACATCTGCATTCTGTTGTGGGGCTGAAAGAGCATTGGAGTCTGTGTGAGGTCCACATGATTTCCTCCTTGCTCAGAGCATCTAAGGATAAGATTACCACTCTCCCCACTCAAATCTGCCATCAGTATTTTAGGAAGTCGTGTAGTAGAGACAGTTGTTTCTCTCTTATTCTCATCATGGACCGAGCACAGCACCTCTGCAGCCTTCTTTTTAGAGAGTTTCACGAATTCTTCATGAGGACAAAGCTTGAGTGTATTGGGAGGTTCTTCTGGTTCAGGTGGCCCAGGCATGGTGTCCTCAATAGCTGCAGGATATAGCATGGATCATCAATTAGGATATCTGCCTTTGGGACCCAATTTTCACTTAAGAATACTGACAGAGGAGGGAGATGATGGGAAGATCTTTCAGCGCATAGGGGTTATAATTATATCCAACTTCTAGTGTAAGGAGGTGTATTTTGAGTAGGAAAGAACAGGAAGATTGTTAGTAGAGGAAACAGGTCCACCCGAAACTGCAATTGTCAGTTTCTGATAATTCTGAGGAAAATACCTTCATGATTTGGGGTCAGATTTAGCCTTTCCATATTCAGCAAAAACAGTTTGATTTTTCCAGTGGTTTTACTCTAGGGTTCTCACTTGTCCATGTGGACCTTCTATCGTCTCTGAGCAAGAACAGCCTGAGTTAAGATTTACTGGAGTGCTGTCCCTTAGAAATGAGATTGAGCCACATATGCCATTCAAAATTTTGTCATGTCCATGGTCAGAAACAAAAAAGAAACCAGTGAAATTAATTAACAGGAGTAATTAATTAAAAGGGTGCAAAATCACATCCTCTCAGCATGTGTTATTTGGTCATGGCTCCAGCCCGGAGTCACCGGGTGTGGCTGGCAGCTCTCTTATTGGAGAGAGTACAATCCTGAGTCCACTCCCACCTCACGTGGCACAGACAGACCCCCACGCATGCATGCAGCGGAATCTCCAACGGTGTGCACTCGAGACCTTCATGGAGGAGACAGCCCGCAGTGGCTCCTCACCGAGCTGTGAGGTCAGTGACCTAAAGGAGAGACTCTAGTAACCAGCCCTGCATCCAGAGTCAACCAGATGTTTGTCTGTCAGGGACCCTGATGTACTCTGGGTGTCCTTGCCCCCAGCATGCGAACCAACCAGCACAAAGTGTTCAACCTGTGTTTTCCAATGTGAGAAAATCCCTCCTACCATGTGGAGAAGTTTGTCTCTGACTCATCCTAACCTAATCCCTAGAGAAATGTAGGACTGCCAGGCCCTGCTTGGCCTCCCTTAACTGAGATTGCACAAGAAGCCTGGAAAGTCCTGAGCCCGCCCTTGGAGAAATGAGGAAGAGGACTTCATAGACAGAGCTGAGCAGTTTGCCAAGAGCTAATGTGACAAGGGGTTTGTCCGTGAAAGGAATGAACCCTTGTGTTCAGTGACACAAGCCAACCAAGAAGTCCCCTGATTTTCTTTCACTTAAATGACAAAAGCAATGTTATCTTGTATAAAATGTTCAGTTCTCATATTTTACACTTTTTTCTTATTTCATTCATTTGTTTTCATTAGTTTTTAAATCACATATTTGTGATAAATGTCTTTCTACACTGAATGATAAAAACCCAACCTCTGTAGAAGTAACAGATTGTAAGTCCTTAAGGAAACTAGACGTTCTGAACATTTCTTAAACAGAGATGTGCACTCTCCCTTTGTATTCCAGAAGATTCCACCAATGTGAGGTCATCCCAGGTCCTGGGCTAGTCTCTGGTCAGAGGGTACGTTTTCCCAGCAAAAGTCACCTCTGTTTCCAGGATTGGTGAACATCCTAATTAATAAGCATCAGTTCCTAATGACCATCTTGTATTTGTGTACAGATACCGTGTTTGCAAATAAAATTGGGGATTGGATACGATTTCTATCTCACATTTAGTAATAAAGTTAGCATGAAAGTGAGTCCCTTTGTTACAACATAATAAGTGCTATAGTGCAGCCTGCTGCCCAAAGGGGGTTCCATTTGCCTGGTGGCGCACAGAAAGAGATGAGAGAATTCGGAGTTCAGATAAGAATTTTAACTTTCTTCTCTGTTACTTAATGAAATGCTCAAGAAACCCCTTAAACTGATAGAAAAAGGAAGAGACTGGTGCAACGTAAGACAAAGCCATCTCTTCTAGGCCAGTAGGCGTCCAAATTGCTATTCCTCAGACTAACAGTGCTTGTTGCATCGTATGCACATATACGAGTTTGTTAACTGAAATGAATCAGAATGATATCCGTGTCCAGGAAGCCTGGCCAAGGTCTTTCCATACGTCAGTAGACCAGCTCACCCAGCTCCCCGGCCTTCGGGTGCTGCCTCAGACTCTGCCGATAGACTGAACTTTTCAGTTTGATGTTCGTGGTGATTCCTGGGGGCTTCAGATTATTTCAAAGCTCTTATGACTTCAGTTTCAATTCCCATTTGCTGAGTGATCTCTGATTTTTTTTAATCAAAATTGTTTCCATTCCATCTCTGATTTAAGAGGAAGTGATAAACCTACATAAGGACCAGCTCATGTATTAATGAGAACAGAGCCGAGGTCATCATATTGGAGATCTGTCCGACCAGCAGGAGTGTCCTGGTGGACAGAGCATCCCTTCCCCATGAGGGACTTGTTGAAAAAGCGTATTTGCTATAGTGAGATTGCTACAGTTTTCTATTGCCTTTTGTTTATTCTTGTTTATTATTATAGTTATTATTACTGATCAACTCTGAGATTTTGGGGCAAGGGTTTGAGCTTAATCTCCATAGTAGATCAAGTCTGTCGCTAGTGAACTTGGGTTAGAGGCTATTTAGGGTCTAGTAAGATTTATAATTCAATCTAGGTCAGAAACCTTCAAGAGTTTTAATAGATTGGGCACTTGACAGCTGTTCTGCTGATCATGTTTTTGTGACACACAGAAATGAGTAAGCACTAGAAAGGTCTAAACATTAGAAGTGAAGTAACACTTGTGAGAACTAATATTTCTGGATGCCTGTTCTTTGTGTGTTGTGTTCATCCTGTGTTTCTTCCCGGCCTCCCGTGTGGTCTGCACTCTGCCGAGAGCTACTCTTCCCTCGTGAAGAAAACACTTGTGCACTAGATAGAGACACTTGCTGGATTGTTGTCCTGTCTACCAAGATAGAAAGGGGCTAGAAGCAGAACAGATCTGATGGGGAGAATCAAGGGCTTAGCTCTGTAGATGTTACTTTGTGAAGTCAGTAAAGTCTTTGAGTGGAAATGTTGGTTGTGCAGCTAGAGTTAAGTGTGTCTGGAGTTCAGAAGAGAGTTCTGGATGAGGGCTACTGTCTTCGGAGTTGTCCGCTGTGCCTGCCATGATGTCCCTAAGCCTGTGAAAAAGTTACCAGAACTGTCACCACGTCACAGATGCTGAGACTGATGCCCAGGGAGATGAAGAAGCTGGAATAAAATCATGGAGTGTCTACAGGGGCAGAACCTGGGTTCACGTGCAGGAATCCTTTACTCCCCAGAGTCCACAATCAGCTCTTCTATGAGCAACAGAAGCACAGGGACCTAACTTCCTAACTAACTGGGAAGTGGGTCCCCTCCCACAAAAGGCAAGGTGGCCTCTCAGAGGATGATGACAAGTTCAGTAAAAATTATATGTTAGTAATGGAAAGATGGCGGGATCATGGAGGACCCTGGAGGGGCCTTAGAGTTAAGTAGAATCTGGAAAATTTGAGACACCCATCATTAAGTGATTTTAGTTTACCTTTTACACTGGTGGAATATTTGTCCATATTAATGAAAGTTTGGACAAGGGCTTGACCTGCCTCCTGCCGTTTCTGTCGCACAGAGTTCAGAAAGACCCGAGGCTTGTCTTCAGGTTTAGCATCATAAAATTTTTTCTTTTCTGCTTCCTCCAATTTCAGAACATCTTTTTCCAACAAGCCATGCAAAACACCAGTAATGAGTTCTTTGCCCACAGTTTCCAAAATCTTAAATGGGTTTTTGTCGTGTTTGTCTTCTGTCAGAAATACAAACACTCTTTCAACTATAGGCACAACTTAAAGAGTTTTGCCCTGTCTCTAGAAAGTTCTGCATGATGGGAAATACCCCTGCAAAGGCCTTCTGACTATTTCACCATCTGCCCCATAAAGTACATTTTCTTTCACCATATCCATTGAGTTCTCTGGACCCATCAAATTCATACTGGGCCATGTTTAATGATTCATCCCCACTGAATATTTTTGGGAGGAGCTTCTCATCTTTCTTCTGTGACACTGGGCCTAATGCTAACTTCCTGGCCACCTGCTGCTTTCATATTTCTCTTTCTTACGGTGATGATGATCCTTTTGTAATATATGCTCCAAGGAAAGGCCACGTTATTGCTAGAACTGTACATTTTTTCCACTAGATGCTAGGATCTTTTCTTTCTTCTATATTGAATCTCCTTGGTAAAAGCACAATGTCTTTGAATCTGTATCTTTGTACCCACATCTCATTCCCACATCTTTGTGCTTAAAATACTTACAAACACGTACATGCTTGCTGAACGTATAAATTAATGAATAAATGAATGAATGCAGCTAGAGTTCTAATATTTTAAGATCTTATTTCAATAAGAATTCTTAATTGAAAATCATCTGATAACTAATCTTTCAGTATGGTAGATTAACTTAACACCTAACCTGGTGTTAACCTACTTTCTACTGTTTGGGGTCATCTTAGCTGATATGGTTGTGTATAGTGTCATTTCCATCCCCAAATTTTTGAATAGCTTTAATTTGATGGTAGAAATCCTTAAATACCCATTCTTTGTCTTTCATGTATTTTTATGAGATCAGTAAAAGCAGGAACCTTGTTTGTCTTATTCATTCCTCTCTAAACAGTCCTTAGAGCAAGACCTATAACACAGTTGGCATGTGTCAGATATTTTTCTCATGGCCTAGCCTACTAGCAATTTTGATGAAATTATTCAGTGAAACAGTATTTTAACAAACATTTATTGCATGCACACTGAGTCAACTATGGTGATGGGATCTCACCTACAAATAAATCAGATGTGTCTAATTTCCTCATAAAGTTTAAAGTCCAGTGCAAGAAAAGGATAGGTTTAATTCTTTAATGGCAAGAAAAACATAGTAAGAGTTACAGCTGAAGAACCATAGGCCACTGTAAGAACTGGGATTCTGAAGTATAGTAGCAGAAGTTGAAGTGGAGAGCAGAATGTGGAATTGAGAGAGGAATCTGTAAGCTTGGCCATGCTTGAATGTTGGAAGTAAGGAAGAAGAAAACCCAAGCTATTTCAGGTTTCTGGTCTGAACAACTGGATGATAGTGGTGCCATTAACTAGGACAGGGGAAACTGAAGGAGAAGCAAGGGAGGAGAAGGATGACAAGCTCAGCTCCCGGAGGGAACCATGAGTGCCTGTGTTCAGTAGGCACTAGAAGAGTCAAGTGTGGGGTTCCAACGGGTAGTCAGGTTTGGAATACATTTAGATTTGGGCATATGAACGTGGTAGTAAACTACAGGGAATGGCTTCTCCTAAAGCAGAGATTAAGAAGAGAGAAAGGCCTGGGATCAACCCATGAGAGTAACCCATCACCCTCTCACCCGGGGGTCATCCCATGAACCTAGAATTAATGTCAAGAAAGATGAGGTTCAGAAAATGTTCTTGCTTGGAAAATACCATTACCTGGTGAAGGAAGAATTGTTACTTGAGAGTCTGAGTTAAGCTGATTTCCAGGTGGCGCACCTGAGGAAAGATTCAGAGCAGAGAGATGGTTGCTTATCATCTCTGGAGAATCTTGCCTGATGTGTTGGACCCTCCCTAGGGAACACACCTTATGCACGCTTATCTCCTAGAACCACACCTATCTCTGAGAAGCCAGAACTTTCACCCTGGAGGCAGAACAAAGGAGAGTCTGTGAGTGACTCTCCATTTCTGCTTTCTAAGATGAAGGGGGATTGAGACAGCATCCAAGGGAGAATCAAGAGGTCTCTTAATTCTCCTGTCTCAAGATGGCTCCTGGGGTGACCACTGCTGCCTCAAGGGGCATGCCATGTTGAGGGTCTAACTCAGAGCTGGCCTGGACTTGGGAGAGAAAACAAAAAAGAACAGGCATGTGCCCATGGACACTCAACTTTGCAAAGACTTATCACAGCAGAAAATGAGGATGAGGTGACCCTTGGCCAACCCTCAGTCAGTGAAACTTATTTCCCAAGTGTCACTGAACAGGAAGGTGGTCAAGCCAGGATACCTGCGCAGACTGTCTTCATCATTACCTGCAGGCTTCTGATCACTACACTACTCCTCCCGCCCACCAAGTCCACCATCTGGGACACATGTGCTGGGACCCCTGACCATCACCTCCGTAATCTGCATACGTCCTACTAGGTGGCAGAAGCCATACTTGAAGGAGGAAAATAGTGGTTGCATAAAATCACCAAATCTGTTCATTGATCCTCTTGGGTCACTTTTATGATTGTCCATTTTAAGGACAAGAATTGAATTTAAATTTGTTGAAGGTCTTATGAGGATTTCAGTATGACAGCACCCGCCCGAGAAGCTTACTCCAGAAACTTTCAGAATTGGCATAAGCTAGCACATGAGAAATGCTCCTCAATCTTCATTTTGTAGTACTTAATGAAGACAGGATTTCCATAGACAAAATATCGTCCATTTTCCTGCTCTAAACGGAGGGGAGTCAAAGTGTCAAGCCCAAGGCAGCAACTACAGTTCCTCCCATCCTTCCCATCTAGACTGTTGGAGTCATTAACCATCATTGAATGCAAGAACATTCTGTGGAGGAAGCCTTCTTACGGCAATAGGAAGTAGGTCTTCTTACAATCAAGAACTTTCTTTTAGAAAGATCTTTCCCATTAAAATGCATCCAAATATTATATCTCATTGTCATAACCTGTGGACCTATAACAGTTGGCCGAGGGATGAGGGAGAGATGAAGCCATGACGACCCTGACCCGGGAGGCATCATGTGACAACTGGAGAGGTGGACCCCAGGCTGGAGTGTCCCAGTGGGTTGAACAAGTGCCTCCAGCACTGTGCAGGGAGAGGAACAGAGGCAGGGTGAGCTCTCTGGCTGTTGCAAAAGTGTCCTAGACCCTTACCATTATTTACTGGTTGTCTTTAATTTGGGGGGATTTGTTAAATGAAAAAGTTACTGTCAGAAAAGTGAGAAAGTCATTATCCATCCATGGATGTTTGCTATGTCATCTGGAAGGCATAGGCCTCAACCAATCCCCAGGAAAAAGGGCTTCTCATTTTCAAAGAACATTGCTTTCTAAATGGCGTTGGCAAGTGCCAAAGAGACCAGGGGCTGGACTCCACTGGTGCTCCTATTTCACTGTGTGGAGGGACTAAGTGACCACAGAAAGGGCCGTTCCCCTGGTCTTGGGCTCTTAGAAGGACTAGAGGTGCAGAGACTGGGCCTCACAGAACATTCTGCAGCCCAGAACCACACTGGTGGACACTCCTACTCAAAGGAATATGTGAGAAGGTAACTGGAAGGAAGAGTCCACTTAAAACCCTTACTTCTCTGTAGGCCCTGAATTTATTCCCAGGGTTCCACTGTCCCTGAAGTATATTTTACTGCTCCTGGAGAGCCAGATTTTGGAGAGATGTTAGAAAAAGTATCTGAGTCTTCACATGGGATGACTATGAAAGTTCCCAGGTAGCCCCAGACTTTAACAAGAGAGAGAGACAGAGAGAGAGACTGAGTCGGTGCTTCTCCAGGGTGACTGGAGAATATAATGTGAAGCTTTTCAGACTGCCTCATGAAGTTCCACAAAGGAGCTGTGGCACACTCAGAATGGGAGAAGAGCTTCAATCAGAAGAAGGCTCCTGAGGTCAAAGGACCAGGAACAAAAAGGAAGCAGAACACTTGCGGTATAGCCACTGATACAGAAATGGGGCCCTGCGGCCAGGAACCGGGAAGTTGTCTGCAAACTAACCTGAGCAAGGAAGAAATCAAACATTGGGCCCAAGGACATGGGCCCTCTGTGCACTGACCCTTACCTGAGAGTTCCAACTTCTTTGCAAGGAAAGAATCCTCTGCACAAATAAAAGAAATAAGAATCTGGCATGCCTGTGGCCCTTTCCGAGTGATGGAGTCGATCAGAGCTCGGGCCTTATCCATCATGGTAGCGTTTTCATATTGCACTCTCTCCATCTCCTCCTGGTTTAGCACTTTTTTGTCTAAGAGCTCATCCAGTAAGCCGTTGAGGGTCCCAGGGCTCACTGAGCTGACAAACAGCCTCCGTCTGTCCTTCAGGATCTTGTCTACATGAAGCACAAGGATTCCTCAAGTCATGAAAACAGTCTCATTTCCCCTCATGTCAGCAGCAAGGAGTAGCCTGCTTTAGCTTGGATTGGAAAGACGTCCCTCCCCTCAAGCCCCGAAGACCCCCGTGTCTCTCACTGCCCCCTGCACTGACCCTGGTCACTGACTGAGCAGCCCGAGGACAGAGGTCCTCTCTTGCCATTCACATCTGAAAACCTGGACTGGTCCCCACATGCCCCACCTGTCTCAAGTCCACACAAGAAAATAATGAAGTTAGGGGTGCCTGGGTGGCTCAGTCATTAAGCATCTGCCTTCCTCTCAGGTCATGATCCCAGGATGCTGGGATCCAGCGGAGCCCCATATCGGTCTCCCTGCTCAGCAGAAATCCTGCTTCTCCCTCTCCCACTTCCCCTGCTTGTGTTCCCTCTCTCACTTGCTCTCTCTCTGTCTAATAAATAAATAAAATCTTAAAAGAAAAAGTGTAAGTGATGTCCTATTTCCTTTCCTGGGCCACTTCTATACCCTCTATCACGCCAGAGCCTTTGACATTCAGCTAGGACCACAGAGCAGACCCAGGATACCAGCAGAGCCCCTCAGTTCCCTCCTGGCCCTGGCCTTGCCTTTCCTCAGGCTGTAGGGAGTCTCGGGGCCCTCCTTTTGCCCTCCCATCTGCCCCCCAGTGGCCCCCACCCACTCTTATGCCCCCTGGAACAGTCTGGGATCTAAAGACCAGTCCGGACCCTGTTCCCCCAGATACGCCCTTTCAGCCAGTGGGACACTCACCAGCCATGGCTGTTCTCTCTCAGCCTCGATGTGCATCTGAAACTGAAAGCTCACCACCTTCCCTTTGAGCAGGGTGTGTGCGCCCGTTGAGAAATACCCACGGCTCACACACAGACATCCTGTTTCGTTTCCCGCCCCCCGAAAAATAGTTCCGGGAAACCCAGCCTGCATGGACACGGAGGAGAGTATCTTTGGGGGAATTTCTTTCCCTGGCACTCTGATGAGGTCAGAGAAGGAGGGAAGCTGGGTTGGGAGAAAAACTGAAAAGTGCACTCAGAGTTTGACTCACAGTGCTGTCTCCCCCCTTCCTGTGGAAGGAGGATGTGTGATCTGGGAGAGTCACTCCTACTTTGGCAGCTTAGTCCATGCAGGCTGTTAGCAAGGAAATACCATAGAGAGATGCTTCTGAAGGAGAGGGATTGATTTCTCAGGGCTCTGGAGGCTGAAAGTGCGCCTTCAGGGGCCAGCCGGGCCAGCAGGGCTGTGTGTGCCACGCTCCCCGGGGTCCAAGCTGCTGACCCACCCCGTCCTCACTTTGCAGAAAAGGCAAAGGGTCTGTCTGGAGCCTCTCTTGTAAGGGCTCTGCCTTCATGACCTCATCAGCTTCCAAAGATCCCAGCTCCTCCTACCATCA
>ML107152.1:0-71865 GCA_003697995.1 Taxidea taxus jeffersonii | reverse complement strand
ACTTCAGGCTCTGGACTCAGAACATCTGACAGAGCAGTTTAAATATCTTTTAATATGTATAAAATACTTTTATACATATTATAAAAGTATATAATAAATAAGTATATAATAAATAAAATGTAAATATAGTATATAATATGTATGTATATACATACATATAGTATGTATATATGTATGTATGTATGTATATATGTATGTATATGTATATATGTATTATATACATATAGTATATAATATGTAGTATATAATATATATGTATATATAATAAATAAAATGTAAATAAGTATATAATAAATAAAATGTATATAAATATGCATTACTATAAAAGTATAAAAATATTTTTATATGTATTTATTTTTGAAATGCCTTGAAGATTTCACATCTCTGCCCTAGCTGGTGATGCATACCGCAGAGAGGAAGCCCGCCAGGATGACATCCAGCCCTGGGGATGTGGAAATGAAAGCATGGGTCCCTGAAGCCAAGCTGAGAGCCACTCCATAGCAAGGACCATGTGCAGAAGAACAAATACCTTAGGACTCCAGTTCTATAAAGTTCTAGAGTAGGAAAACCTTACCTACCATGTTGGGAATCCCATCACTAACTGCCCAAGGAGGAGGCAAGGGAAACTGAGCTTCCGGGGCAGGAGGGCCCCTTCTGAGGGGACAGAAATGTTCTGCACCCCTATGACATTATAGTTAGAACACATATTTGTCAATAATCACATGGTACCATTAAGAGGGATACATTCTGTTTTAGGTAAGTTATGCCATGATCACATTGAATTTTAAACACTAAAATCAAGGCTTATGAAGATAGCCTGCATTGGAACTGACTTTCTGCCCTTTTCTATGGGTGCACTCAAGCCACCACAAAGTGGTGAGAGTGGTAAGAGGAAGAGTTTCCATCAGTGACCAAACCAGAGCCGTCCCCAGGTAGATGGGGTGTAGACAGAACAGAGATAAGCTATAGAGGTGATAGTGTATCTACTAAGATATGTACCTAGCTAATAGCCTTACATGGAGACACTCATCCTAAAAGAAATTAGTGTTCTGTCTGCGTGTTAGTGGTGTTTAAATGGAATGTAACAGTCAGCAATCCTCATGTCACAATGGCTTAGGGTAGCTTGTCTGTGCAACACTATCATTTCTGAAGTAGTCCCTGTGGAAGCTTGCACAGAGAAGGCAGAGGAACCCTAGGCTTGTATCCCCGCCCTGGCATTTTCAACACTTAGAAAGTCACTTCCCTCCCAGTTATCTGTCATGTATTCCTCTTCATATCTTCAGAGCCGTTTGGACATGACGACTAATGCATCTTAGTGAGAGCTCTCACCAAATGTAAAATATTCTTTGTTTCTAAGCCTAAAGCCCCTCCTTTCCTGCATCCTATGATTATGGACACAGACCCAACAGCCCTGGGATTAACTTGCATTCTTCAGCTGTAGGTCTTGGAAAGTCACTCACATCTGAGCTTCTGCTTTCTTCCTATACAGGGAGGGGGGGCTCATAATCATTCCTACTTTCCAGGATGGAATGGCATGAATACACCTCAGGGCCCAGAGCTCCCCATCTCTCAGGAGCCCTGAGCTATGTCCCAGAAAGAAGGTCATGTCAAAACACACTTCTTTGTAAAATGCTTCCAATTTTTTTTTTTTTAATCTCATGACTTCGGCAACTGCATATAGTTAAGTAGACAGGTTCCATAAGCATGGATTCCATTCTATGCATGAGAAGACGCAGGTAAGCTGTGGGTTTGGGGACTCCGCAAACGCAGGCCATGGAGCTTGAGTGAGAAGACAGGTTCTCCCCTTTCAGGCCCTGCTCAGGTGGCTGTGCAGGGTGCCCAGCTACTGTTCTGGCCAGTGGGATGACCATCTCCATACTTACTGCTGGGAAATGGAAGATAATTTGAGGAGATGAAGTGTAAGCATCAAGAAGGACTAGAATGACAATAAATGAGAGTGTAGATAAAGTGCTGTGAGCTGTCAGGAGATGGACAATTATATATGGCCTAGAGCAATTAGAGACACCCACAGAGCCCATCAGGACATTCCTGCAGCCACAGGGGGAAGGTTTGAGGATTGGTAATAGAGGAGGAAGAAGATGATGAACGTGAAGTATTTCTGTATTCTAGGTACTGAACTGGCTCTTTCCCCCACTCAGAAATGCTGGAAAATTATTACTAGTAGCTCAATTTTAAAGATCAAAACACTCAGGCCCAGGGTGGACAAGTGTCTTTCTCAGGAGCTGAGTGCATGAGTACATGGTGTCCTTGGATCTCTTTACTCTGAAGACTCTGACCTATCACTATCTGTCTATCTATCATCCATCATCTACAAAAAGTAGAGTGTGAGACGAGAACAACCCAAAGAGGAGAATCATAGAAACAAAATGCTGGGGCCAGAATCCTAGGAAGGAGGGAAAAACAAAGTTGCTTGAATCAAAGGGTGTTTGTTTGGGATCAGAGGGAGGTGTGTTTTGAGAGGTAGATTAGATCTGGAGTGGGATGATTTACAACCAGGCAGCCTCAGTGAGGAATTCAAAATGGAAACAAAGGTGACAGGCAATGGGGAGCCAACGTGGGTTCTTGAGTAGAAGAGTCGTAAGAGCATGTCTCCCAAGTAGCTATCTGATGTGGAGTCCTTAACAAAAACGGGGCCCTGGGATACCTACCCACACACCTTATCTGGTTGTACTTCTCAGAGACTATGTTGTTTTGTTTCACTTTTTTACAAATTGAGGGTTTGTGGTGACTGCATCAGGCAAGTCTGCGGGTGCCATTTTCCCCACAGCATTTGCTCACTTTGTCTATCTGTCACATTTTGGTAATTCTCACAATATTTGAAACTTCATCATCATTACTGTATTTGTTATGGGGATCTGAGTGGTTTCTGAGGTTGCTATTATGATTGTTTCAGGATTCTACAAGTGTGCTCCTAGAAGACCACAAACTTAATCAGTAAATGCTGTGTGTGTTCTCGCTGCTCCAACACCCATCTCTGCCCCCATCTCTCTCCCTCTCCCTCAACCTCCCTGCTCGGTGAGACACAATAGTATTGAAATCAGCCCAGTGCATAACCCACAGTGACCTCTGACAGCCCAAGTAACAGGAGAAGTCACACTTCTCTCACTTTTCAACCCAAAGCTAGAGATGATTAAGCTCAGGAAGTTATGTCAAACGCCAAGATAGGCCAAAAGCTAGGCTTCTTGACCACACAGTTAGCCCAATTGTGAACTGTTAAAAAGAAAAACACAGGCCCAACGTGGTGTCCTTTAGGACAAATTAGCAACTTGAGGCTTCACCCCTAACCTAACTGCAGGTTCAGCCTTCCCCAGAAATGTTGTCTTACCTGGTCAGCCAAGAATTTTCTGCTTCAGTGATGTGATCTGTCACATGAGCCTCCTTCATCCCCCACCAACAAAGGAAGCAGAGGCCTCATCCACCTAATAAGACCTCCTGGCCCTTCCCCCCCAGGGGAAGGTGACCTTGCCAAGAAAAATCCTCTCTTTTCTTTTGCTCATGACTTTCTTGACCCATCATCCTTTCTATAAAAACCTTCCATTTTGTATATCTCCTCAGACCTCCCTTCCACTTCCCAGATGGGATACTGTCTGCCCCATAAATTGCTTAATAAAGGCAATTAAGCCTTCAGATTCACTCCGTTGAACTACTGTTCTTTAACAGATTTGGGATCTGAAGCAAACCTCTGTCAGCACCTGGGAACAAAGAGAAACACAGACATGTCGCCCTGCAAACAGGTTTGAGTTGTCTTTTTTTTGCCATTTCTGAGGTCCGTTGGTGAATGCCTAGTGGTCTGGGCTCTGGTCTTTTGTGTTCGAGCTCCAGATCTAGTCAGCTTTGCAGCCCAAGGTTCACAGAGCCCTTGAGAGTAACAGGAGGCTCTTAGCAGAAGGCCAGCCCTTCGCTCTTGGTTCAGCCCACAGCTCTGTGGAAGAACCCCTTCTGCAGTTGTCTTGGCAGCTTCCTTGAACTGGGTTTCCTGGCTTAGTCCCGCCCCCAGGCCTAGTCTGTGCTCCCCATTTCCTGAAGTCTGCTGATGTCGCCCACACTGAGAATTCCTCACGGTCACCAGAGGACTGGACTTGGGTCAGAGGTAAGAACTCGCCTGGGTCTGGGACTAGACTGGCTTTGATTTCAGCTGGACTGGGGCCAGTGCAAGGCCTCTGGGATTGTTTTCAACAAAAGCCACTTGCTGCTAAAGGGAATGTTGGAAGCCAAAAATAAAGCCACAAACACTGATGGGCATGGGTCACCATTTAAAGGCTGGTACAGCACTTACCATGTTAAGAATCCTGTAACAGGGTATGTTGGTCATGGGACTGGTTAGACTGGCCCTAGGTTACCGGCCAATCAAGAACATTTCCATGCAGCGAGGTACACTGTAAAGCACCCTCAAGTCCCCAGTCCTGTGGCATGTCCCTTTTAGGTATTCCTTTGGCTCTGAGAAACCCAAAGGCCTAGTGAGAAGATACGGGAAGTTTTATAACCTTCCAGCACACCTGTTTATTTTATGTGTAAGAACAAAAGTCCCTGAAGTTGCCACTATCTACCAAGATGGAAAAATTTAACCAAAGGTAACCTGGAATTATAATGGCCTGACTGTGGGGAACATTCTCATTAAATAAGATCATTTAAGAAGTACCTGTGAAAGGAAACAAACAAGCAATGGGACAATTATTTTAATTGGCACATAGAAGGCTCCAAAAGGTTTCAAGATTACAAAATAGGTTTGTTGAAAGATTTATTGCAAAAGGCTACTGAAAATCTCAAGAGAGCAGAGCTACCTGAAACGAATGACGTTGAGACGATTTCAGGATACCGTCCTTTCAGGAGCAGAGCTGTGGCTCCAGGAACAATTCAAAGCCCACTAATATTTTTTTTTAACCAATTCCAAAACCTCCCTGTTTAATCTAAGGAAGCTCCCAAGCCTGGTAAAAACTCTGCCCTTTACTGCACTGGCCTCCTTCTAGGAGGGGCCTGTGTTTGCTCCTGTGCCTTTGAAATGCAAATTAATTAGAAAAAAATAAAATAAAAAGTTTGCTGCAGTTGGCCCTTGCAACAGAAAGAAGTGTAAATGATCTATCTGGTCTCAGAGACCCTTATCTAGGCCATTTCTTTAAAATGCAAATTTGAAGGTTGTAATTCTTATCAAGAAAACAAAAGGGGGAAAGGTCTTTTGGAAGCAGCCCTGTCAAGGACAAATGCTTATCCTGCATCTTCTCCATAAATACTACTAGAAAAAGCATTAACCCTCTAGGCAGGTAATCCTAACTTTTTCCACCTACTGGAAAAACAAATTGAGATTCAACTTTGTAAGAAGTGACTTTTGTTCATGGCAGTGATTTTAAAACAGAAGCTATGAGGTCTCGGTTTTCATCTGTATGTCCCTGTGTTCCTGTAACTATGTGTTGCAGATGTGTGGTGTTAGTAAACCAGATGGTATTGCCAACATTTTGTAAAAGATCTTGCTTTCGCGGTCTGTGAACAAACAGGCACTTATATAAATCATTATTCATAAAAACTCTCAGAGGTGTCACAGAAACTAACCCAAATGTTTTCCAAGGTCATGTTTCCTGGTGATGTGGTTTTGGAATACAGGTGAGGTTCGGTGGGGTGAGGTCCAGAGCCAACTGCCAAGAATTCTTGAGACATCTTTGGTGCCAAATTGTGGTTTAATAAAGCTTGGGGACAGGACCTGTGGACAGAAGGAGCTGCTGCCCAAGGGATGTGAGGGGTGGCTGATTTTATACTATGGGGTTGGGGGAGGGAGGGAAAAGGGAGGTTTCAAAGGATTTTCATATTTTAAAGGAGATGCACAGGATACCTGCGGCCTTGCCATGGTCAAATTAAGGTTTACCGCTCCAGTAAGGCATTAACAGTAGGGTTGTTGGGAGCTTCCTGGAGAGACATTGCACTCTGCACACTTCCAGTATCTGTCAATGGGCTACAGGTTATAAGGACATTTCATTGTATGTACATTTCCTTCTGGAAGCTAAGTTATTGATGGAAATGCTTTGTTTTTGTAGATTGCCAGGACATCTGTAAATAAGGGAGATTCCGTCTGGCAGGATTATGGTCTTTCTAAGTTAACTGTTTTTCCTCTCCTTAGCTTTAGGGCAGGCAGGAGTGTCTGAGGAATGTCACCTATATCCTATGGGGGGCTGGGGGAGGGGTGTCAGCTTCTGCTTTGTCTTAGGCTTGCCTTCAGTTCCCTCATCATTGGGCTAATCTTAGGTAAACTAAAGTTAGTTTCCCTTGGTCGGTGTCGTTAAATTAGTCATGTCTTTAGAGTTATCAACATTGAATACAATGCAGTTAAACAAATTAAATTATTTATTGTAATTAATTACCTGAATTTCCTAGTTATGTTCATGTTACCTGTTGTAATTTACGAGCAAAAATACTGCAACAGTGGCTGACTTTGTCCGATGCCTCATGACGTTTTCATGGGTAATCTCAACATGCTTCTGGGAGCAAATGAGCTAGGTGTGAGTGAAGTAAGAGTTTACAGATAAACTGTCAGTGACAATTACATTTTAGGGTATGTGTACTCAGAAATAAATTTCCAAAATTTTTGGTAACTCGAAACTGTAGAGTCTTGCTAAGTTAAATCAAAGATGGACATTTATCGAATATTTAGGTCATTTCCAAATAAAATAAAATAATTAAACCGGGGGCACCTGGGTGGTTCAGTGGGTAAAGCCTCTGCCTTTGGCTCAGGTCATGGTCCCAGGGTCCTGGGATCAAGCCTCGCATCGGGCTCTCTGCTCGGCAGGGAGCCTGCTTCCTCCTCTCTCTCTGCCTGCCTCTCTGCCTACTTGTGATTTCTGTCTGTCAAGTAAATAAAAAATCTTAAAAAAAAATTAAACTGTAGTTACCATACTAAAGAGGAAAAGCATAGGGCAAAACTTGAGTGCAAAAGTGAAAGCTATAGAGGGTTGGTGGGACAGGATTCTTTTTAATGTGTGGTCAAGTACTCTAAGATTAAAATGAATTAAAAATGAATTTTAATATCAGAAGTAGGTTAGTGCAAAATTAGAACTTGGTTTTCTAAGTGAAGGGGAGCAGAAGGCTGGCTGAAGACAGAGCAGAAGCTGATCCCTTCAGACCTCCCCCCACCCCCCACTCCTGGGTGGGGGTCTGTGAGACCCTCTTTCACGGATCTTCCAACTATCTTAATGTTAATACATGCAGAAGGGGAAAACAACCTGAAATTAACAATTGGCAATGCCTCCCAGTTCCGGTAGGTCCTTTTTAGCATATGAAAGTTCTTTCGAAACTTCCCTTTTCCTTACTTTCCCCCAGCTCCAGAGTATGTAATCAGCCACTCCTTAAGACCCCAGGGCAGCAGCTCTTTCCGCCTGTGGGTCCTTTTTCCACAGTTCGAAAGCCACCCTTTTGCACCAAGGACATCACAAGAATTCTTCCTTGGCGGTGGCCTCTGGACTCACCCCACCAAACCTCACCTATATTCTAAACCACATCATAAGAGGACAAAGTTTTCTTGGACTATTGGTCTGGCTTTGATAAGAGATTGTAAAAGGTTTTTTTGGTTTGCTTTCCTTTTAAGTGATATGCCTTGAGAGTAAAATGTCTGGATTTGTCAAGATAATTCATGAGGTCTTTGATTCTTTAAGAAAGCTGAACTGTGTTAAGAAAAGCTAAGGTTTTATGTTTTTGTTTGCTTTTTCAGCTTTTAACTTTCTGTATTTGCAAAATCTTTAACCGTCACTGTCCCTAAGTTGATAATTTGGTGTTTCATTTGACCAAGTGCTGTTGGTTTTGTTTCTTTGCTTTTTTTGGTTTTTTACTTTTTGGTATTTTTGACAAATTTAACAAAATCAAATTCTAAGTGAAGTCTTTTTGACCTGGAAATAGCTTTGGGATTTTTTTCCAGAGTGTCTCTGGGACATTTCAAAGGATTTGTTCAACTAACCCGGCTTATTAGATATGTTAAAATACATGGGAAGTATTGAGTATTGACAAGTAAGAACCAATTCTAGGTCCTCGCTATGTTGTATTTTCACAGGTCTGTCAGTGTTCCAGAAATTCTGTAAAACACCTAGAAAGCTGCTATGTCCTGGCATAACATTATCACTTGTAATTGTTCCCTTACCTTCTGAATTGCTGTCATCAGAATTGAGGCTCACAGTAAGAGGACTGAACCTGAGTATTAAGGATGCCTCCGCTGACTCTTGTGGAGAGTTCATAAAGATTGTGGCACAGGTGCACGAAGTCCATGCTCCTTATGCAAAAAGCGACCCCTTGGAGACAGACTTGGGCCAACCTGATGTTCTTGTGACATGACAGCAGTCTGCTCCTGGGGCAGAAAAGTTAAGATTGGTAGACAGTGCCTATAAATTTAACAGACAGGGCTCTGGGAAACCCGGGATGGCCCCTTGATTGTCCCTGGCTTTCTGGCAAATCTCATTTTGGGGGGCAGGGAGGGGGCTTGCAGTCCTTCATCTTAAATATATAGTGCATTTAATGACTCAAATTATGAATTGATGAGGAGACGTCTATAAAATGGCAAAAACTCACAACCAGCCATGTCTGACCTGTTAGGTCTATCATTTTAAAAAAACTACTTTTGTTCCCAGAGATTCAGACCTTCTCCCTCTGGACCCCTTGAACACCTCCAGCTAGACTACATCTGCTGCCACTCAGTATGAGTCATCAATATGTTCCTAACACATCTGTGTTATCTGGGTGGACTGGAGCTTTCCCCTGCTGCGCGGCTGATATGCTTGTGTGGCAGAGAAACGGAGAAAATATGTCTCCTGCTTGGGGGTTGTCCTCCATGGTCTCCGTTGACTGGAACACCCACTTCACTGGGCGGATGTATGAAGGTAATGAAAACCCTGTCAAGGGGCGCCTGGGTGGCTCAGTGGGTTAAGCCTCTACCTTTGGCTCGGGTCATGATCCTGGGGTCCTGGGATCGAGCCCCGCATCGGGCTCTCTGCTCAGCGGGGAGCCTGCTTCCCCCTCTCTCTCTGCCTGCCTCTCGGCCTATTGTGATCTCTGTCTGTCAAATAAATAAATTATATATATATATATATATATATATATAAAGAAAACCCTGACAGCTTCTTAGAATTACCATGATACCAATCACTTCAATCATCAGACAAGGATGAGAGAACTGATGGGATCCTCCAACTTTAAATTTCTAAACTTGCCCGAACTACTGGACTTCCGTGGTCTAAGGCATTGCCTCTGATCTTGCAGACTGTTCATAGTTCGCCTTTGGGGAGAAACAAACACTTACTCCTCATGAGATGGGTACCTGCAGACCAGTGTCTAACGTATACAACTTCCTGCTGATCCCTGTTGTCTCCTGTGAGGATGACCAGCCCCTGTAAGTCTCCAATGCCTTACACTCAAGCCTTCATCAAAAGGTTCAAGCACATGATCTTCCTAAAACTGGAACACTGGAGGAGAAGCAACAAGAGTAACTGACTTCTATGGCCGTGAATATCACGGAGGTTAAGCAAAAGTGGGATGACCTACGGGTGCCACACAGAAGGAACAAACATTTCAAGAATTTCAGAGCAGTCACTGAAAGTGGTTCTAATCCATTAAATTTTTATCACATCTCTTAAGTAAACAAGAGAGTCTGACCAAAAGAGGGGGAATTGTTACAAAGAAAACCACCAGCCTACAGTGGCATTACTTAGGACAAGTTGCCAAATGGGTTTAATACCTAACTTGATTGCATTTCCAGCCAGCACCAGAAATGTGCTCTTAACATGCCAGTCAGGAATATTCTGATCAACATCAGTGAGGTCATCTGTCACATGGTCCCTCTCCATCCTCCAAAGGAAGTTGAGGTAATCCACCTAATAAGACTGTCTCCCCTTCTCCCTGAGGGAAGGTGACCTAACCTAGAACAATACTTTCTGTTCTTTTGCTGACAACTTCTTTGCCCTGCCCTCCCTCCTTCAGACACCTTCCACTTAGCACAACTTCTTGCCACCCCCCTTGACTTGCTAGCTGGGATCCTGCACCATTCATGGGTCTCCTCATAAAGCTGATTTGATCTTCAGATTCACTCAGCTGAATTTTTGTTCTTTAACACAACACAGATGGAAAGTTCTTGATAAAAATTAAAAGTGCTACTCCCGTGAACACACAAGTGATACGAAAGTGCAACAGCATGGCAAGATGCCTGGGTGGCTCAGTGGATTCAGAGGCTGCCTTGAACTCAGGTCATGATCCCGGGGGCCTTGGACTGAGCCCCGAGCTGGGCTCCCTGCTCAGCGGGAGTCTGCTTCTCCCTCTCCCTCCGCCCCTCCTCCCACTCATGCATTCTCTCAAATAAATAAAATCTTTTTAAAAAGAAAGGAAGAAAGTGAAACAGCCTTATTGCTGCTATGGGGAATGCTTCAGTGGTCTGGATGGAAGTTCATACCAGCCACAGCATTCCTCTAAGGCAAAACCCAAGCTTCAGAAGAAAATGTTGAAGCTAGCAGAGGCTGGTTCATGAAGTTTAAGAGAAGAAGCCATCATTTTCTCCTAAAAGTGCAAGGTACAGCAGTAAGTACTACTGAAGAGGGAGCAGCAGGTTTTCCAGAAGTTCTAGCTGAGAGAATCAACCAAGATGGCTTCACCAGACAGAGACATTCAGTGCAAGTGAAACAGCCTTATGTTATAAGGAGATGTCATCTAGGACTTTCACAGCCGGAGAGGAAGAAGTCAATGCCTGGCTTCAAGACTTCAAAGGACAAATTGACTCTTTGGTCAGGCACTCATGCAGCTGGCCACTTTCAGTTGAAGCCAATGCTCTTTCACCATTTTGAAAATCCTGGGGCCCTTAGGAACTGTGCCAAACCTGGGGCACCTGGGTGGCTCAGGTGATGATCTCAGGGTCCCAAGATCAAGCCCCATATCAGGCTCCCTGCCCAGAGCCTGCTTTTCCCTCTGCCTCTGCCCCTCTCCCAGCTTGTGCTTTCTCTCTATCTCTGTCTCAAATAAATAAATACACTCTTTAAGGAAAAGAAAAGAACTAAGCCAAACCTACTCTGCCTATGCTCTAGAAATGGAACAACAAAGCCTGGGTGACAGCACATCTGCTTACAACATGGTTTACCAAATATTTTAAGCCCATTGTTGAGACCTATTGCTCAGAATAAAAAGACTTCTTTCAAAATATTACTGGTCATTAATAATGGCCCTGGTCACTCAAGAGTGCTGATGGAGACGTATAGCAAAACTTAATGTTTTCATTCCTGCTAGCACAGTGCCCATCCTGCAATCCAGAGACCAAGGAGTCGTTACAGCTTTCCGGTCTTACCATGGAAGAAATGCATTTTCTAAGGCAGTAACTGCCATAGGTAGCGGTTCCTCTGATGGATCTGGGCAGAGTAAATAGAAAACGTCTGAGAAGGGATCACTATTCTATATGCCATTAAGAATGTCTGTGGTTCATGGGAAGAAGTGAAAATATCGACATTAGCAAGAGTTTGGAAGAAGGTGATTCCAACCCTTAGGGGTGACTGAGGGATACAGGACCTCAGAGGAGGAAGTCTCTACAGATGGGGTAGAAACAGCAAGAGAACTAGAATCAGAAGTGGAGCCTGAAGATGGGACTGATCTGGTGCAATCTCATGGTCAAACTTGAACAGATGCGGGGTTGCCTCTTATGGATGAGCGAAGACACTGGTTTCTAGAGATAGAATCTGTTGCGGCTGAAGATTGTTGAAACATCAGTGGATGGAGAGTATGGCATAAACTTAGTTGGAGCAGCAGAGGATCTGAGAGGACGGACTCCAGTTTTGAAAGAAGTTCTGCTGTGGTTAAAATGCTATCAGACAGCCTGCTGTGCTACAGAGAAACGTTCCTGAGAAGAAGAGTCAGTTGATGAGGCAGACTTCACTCTTACTCTGAGAAATCACCCCAGCCACACCAAACATCCCCATCAGTCAGGAACCATCAACACAGAGATAAGACCCTCTACCAGCAAGAAGATTATGACCACCTAAAGCTCAGATAATGAGGAACATTTTTAGCAATAAAGTATTGCTAAATTTTGTAATCAAGGCAATGTACATTTTTTGTTGTTTTGTTTTTTGTTTATGTTTGCTATTGCATACTTAGACTACAGTGTAGGGTAAACAAAACTTTTACAGACCCTCATGCAGATTAGAACAGAAGGCAAACATGAGTGACCCTCAGGCTCCCATCAAGAGCACAGATGTGTTTTCTTTGACCCTCACATATATGTTTTCTTTTGGTGTTGGTTATTTATCAGAAGTTAAAAACTGTGAGATTTTAAATACATTTTTGGATCATGGGCTTCCCTTGCCTGGATTTCCACAGCACAGTGATTACCTGGAACTGAGTCCATATGCTGCATTCCTGGATTCAGATGCTCTCCCTGTTTGCCTGTCCCCACATAACCTGATTGATGTAGTTAATGTCTCTCACCAAGCCTGTAGGGTATTTACATTTATGGCCTTTGCTGGGGAGATTAAGGGCCAGACTTTGGACTGAGTCATTCTTAACAATCTTAACACTTTACACCAGTGCCGTGATTGACAGGATAATTATCCAACTCAAGTCTCAATTTCCCTTTATGGAAACTAACTGCGTCAGAGAAGTTGTTGGATTAAATTTAATGCATGAAAATCAGTATCACCTATTGGACAGCAGATGTCTGGTAATGTTAATTATAACCTTAATGTAACTCCTTGAGTATCTATAATACTAGTAGAATATAAGAAGTGTCCTAAGAGAAAAGATCTCATAAGAGAGACACAGTGTACTTTCTTAAGGGTTTCAGAAGATTGAACAATTACATCCATTTCAAGGGCAGAGGGAGGGTGACATGGATGTTTTGTTGAGTAAGGAAGAAAAGAAATTTAAGGCATCCATAATACAACACACGCCTCACAAGCTGTGTGGTGTGTAGAGCTGATTTGGACTGTGAATCTGAGAAAATCACCATCAGGTGCACGGTCCTGGAGCCCACGTGGCCTGAACACCCTTTAGGCACCAAGCCCAGCACGTGGCCAGCATTCCCACATCAGCCGGCATGCCTCCAGTTCTTTCTGCTTCGCTGTCAGGAGGTGGTCACCAGAGATCTGAGGGCTGCTCAGCTGTGAGCACATCCACCCTGGAAATTTGGGTGCAGGTCTGGGCTCCCCACTGGAGGCAGACTTCAACCCATGGAGGCCAGTGGTCAGTTGGTAACTGTCTCGCATTTCCCCCACCTTCTGCTGAGTTAGATTCTATGATTCAAGAGGATCCTTCAGGGAGACTGAAAACTAGTTGCTCAGAATAGGAATGAATTCATTAATGAGACTTGTCTGGGTGGTTTTCTCCCTTGCATCTATCTCCCTTCCCCACTATTGCTTCCTGGGAACCAAATAAGCCACATGCATGCACCGCCCAGACTCTGTCTCTGCTCTCGGGAGCATCTCAGTTGAGACAGTTGGGGTCCCCATCCCAGATGTCGTAGTCCTCATCCCCTTCTTTGCTGAGCACTCACTGTGTGGAAGGGCTGAGCTTCATTTCCTGTATATATCATCTCTGGTAGTAGTAACACTCCTTAGAGGTGAAAATTTGTCACCAAGATTAATGGCATATGTAGTCATACTATCTAATAACAATGGTTGGTTTGAGTAGATATCCAGATTAGGTTAGCAACCAAAGTCTGCTCTAAGCAGAGCACGAAATTAATGTATCTGTAACAGCTCCTGCATCTCTGCACAACGTTCTTGCCTTGGCTTTTAAAGCCTGAAGCTGTGTTACTGATACGTCTTACCAGAATTACTCCCCATTGCTATCCACCATATTCATTCACTAACTTTTGGCAAACCATGCTGCTGAACCATTCCTGAGGTCTTCATCTTGTCCTCCTAGTCAGACTACAAGCTTTTCGTTCCTTGAGTTTTGTTTTGTCTTTGTCTGGGGATCTCTACGTCTTCCTCTGATTTTTCCTACACCCCTTGCAGAGGTCATTGAATGGTAGGTAAACTGCACGTGTCAGGGAGACGCAGGCTTGGTTTCCATGGACAAGTTCTGTAGAAGCTGAGATAGTACAGCGAGGATTATATAAAACATGCAAAAATCCTCATAAAACCTAAGACACTTATTTCAGCTACCTAAATGTCCTCACTAAGGTCTGCATGTTGTGAGACCTCCTGCTCCTTCCATTTTGGGATTTATTGAGGTTTGGGTACTGGTGACTTTGACTTGTAAAAGCTATCTAGAAAACTATTTCCTTGAGATTGAAGGGAAGAAAGAAAATTGTTCCTCCCATTGGCTTTGTCAGTGGCACGTCTGGGTCCCCTAAAGAAGTAATCCGCAGTATTCTAGTGACTTCTTCACCCATACATGTTTCTTCACAGAACAGATTCTTTTCACTGCTTGCTCCTCACTGGAAAGGATGAAGAAAATGTTGGTGTAATCATCCTATTTTCTTTTCTCTTCAGTAGTCTCCTCTCCATTATTTTCTCTCTGCTGTCTCTTCCCTGCTGCCCCCCCCACATGCATACAGGCACATACATGCACACACATGCACATGCACGTATACACACACTCATTCAAAACCCACTGCCTCACTTTCCCACAAATAGTCAAGGCTATATTCTGCTTTTTCTGGTAAAAATGCTAATTTAGCACAATAGGTTCTGAAAACAGATATAACAAACTCATTGTCCAGCAATAAAATATCAGATTAAACATTAACTTTCAAGTTATACTATCACTCTCCAGCAAGATAAATGCAGCAAGAAGATAAGGTCCCCAGGGCACCTGGGCGGCTTGGGGAGGGGTGAGGCAGGGCAGGGGGTGCTGAGGAGAAGGCCATTGTGATAAGAGGAGACCACATGTAGGAGGGCGGAGAATGGAGATGGGAAACAAGGGAAGAGTCAGAACGCAAGGTTCAGCACAAGGACTAGTGCACCCCGTGGGGGGCTGGCTGGTTACAAGGCTGCACAGAGGGACCTGTTAGTTGTGTTAAAGGCCAACAGATGGAAGTTGCTTTTCTGTTTTCAGTACATGTCTATGTATTTCCCACAATGTTCTGGCTTCAGCAGCGGTGGTTCTAAATACTTGTGTAAGAGGGGCTTATGGGCGGCCATCTGCTTGAGAGCAAAAGGAATTGTTTTGAATTGTTTTTCTTAGATATTGCTTAGGACAGACCTGGCTGGTCCTCACACCTGTGCTCTTGATCATTGAGCCCACTGGCCCAGCATCCTCTAAGTGTGCTTCCTTGACCAAAGTGTCTTTTTTGAAGAAACTATCTGATTACATAGGGAAATGGAGCCCCGACACACATACACACACACACACACACACACACACACACACACACACACCCCACCACCACCCCCGCCCCGGTGTCCCATGAATACACACCTCCCGTCAGTAGACATAACCTCCAGGGAAGGGAAGCACTGAACCACCTGCCGTAGGTAGTGTCCACCCAGAATAACGGCTCCCCAGCAGTTACAGCCAACAGATTCCAGAAGGAAAAAGAGCCACATTAGTTTAGTTTAGCTTCAAAAGAAACTCATCAGAAGTGCCCACACCTGGAAAATCCAATAAATGGTTTGGTCTTAGTTCCTGGTCTTCCAGCCTTTGCTACTATCTTTGCTGGAAATTTAGTTTTTGGCATGCAATGACAGCATTCTGGAAGAGAGAACTTCATTATTTCTAACTAGATGCATGAGGAAAATAGAGTGTACTTGAAATTAGTGGCCATTTCCCTGCTCTGCCACCACCCTTTGCTGTCCCTCAGGCAGCAACAGCCACAGTTTGTCCCAACCTACACATTTGGTCCTGAAACACTGTATTTATTATCAGTACTTTCATGAACAGCTTTTTGAGGAAGCTTTTTTTCCTGGCAGTGGAGTATCTGTGCATTGGTTTTGTCTGGTCCTCTCCCAGCAAGGAAGGTCTGTTCATTAGCTTCAGTAATTATGAGAGACTCAGCTTCGCCAAGCTAGCAAAAAGATGAGTGCATTACCATGAGGTGATGCTCTTAAAGGCTGACTGAGGACTTGCTTGCCCAGTAAAACAGAACCCAGGAGCAGGAGCTAAAAGGAACCAAGTGGGCTGTTTGCATGACTGCTGGATTACAAACAGAAACCAAGGGAACCAAACAGAAAGCCAAGAGAAGGGGACGCAACATTCTCAATGAGAATGCAGTTGCCCAGGGCCTTTGCTGTTACTGATGGAGTTGGGTTGAAGGGAAGATGAGAAGCAAGCATCTGAACAGAGTGAGAGATTTGTTAAAAATTGATGGTCTTGGAGACATCCAACAACTTTGCAGAAACAGAGTGCTTTTCTCCTACATTTACGTCTTGTTTCTCTGAAGTAGCTTCGAAAAGTGCAGAAAGCCCACCAGCTCACCCATCTTCACTCTTGGAGGACCAGCTGGATGCTGGAACCTGGAACTGAGCCAGTAGGTCCAGAGGTGAAGGTGGTGGGCCTCTGAGGACCACCGACAGGCTGGCACTATGCCAATGGGCAATATTACACAAAACAAAAAGAGTTGATTAGAGAACAGAATCCATTGTGATGTAATGCACATGTAATTAGTTTATGCATACTAAATTTTATGCACATACTTGATTTCTGCCTTGACAACTCTAGCATCACTGTATATCCTGCAAAGCACATGAATAGAGAGAAGGGTTATACGCAGCGGCGGGGGGAGGGGGGTGTAAGTAGAAAAAGAGTATATGTCGTCTTCTCTGATAAATGCATGAGTCCCTAGAGCTCCAGGAAGAGTGATATCCCACATTCATCAGAGGATTCAGGGTGAAGACGTCGAGACTATTTGAATGAACTACAGTCAATGAGCTGTGACCTCGGTAAATTGTCGTCAGCACTGGGAGTGGAGAGAAGGGACACTGAGGTGTTGAAACGAGAACAGGCCACACATGGAACAATGGGGTCTGAGGCTGAGATGACAGGAACTCTGTTGTCAGCTGACACGTGAATGAAGATGATAGATCCCAGGCCTAAGTTTCAGCAACTTCTTGGGCCTCAGCTTGAACAACTGGACCTTACCTGAGTGCACCCCAATGTCTGCACGAGGTCAGGTCTTCACACACAAGTGCAGGGATGGTAGGCTGTCCGCATTATAGGAGCACTTGGGTCTCAGGCCTCACCCATGACTCTGGCATCTTCGTCTCACACTCTGTCCACTCTTCCTGGTGACTCAGTCCATCCTTGACTATATCATCTAGGCCAGAAGAGCATTTATGGCACTCTTGCCACCCCCTCGTACGCAGGACCTTGTCTATCAGAAGCACAAAGAGACTTTGAGTACTGAACATAGGTCGGTTTCCCTCCCATTTCGCCAATTCTGAACCTTTCATCTCCATGAGGGCAGTAGTCTTAAAGAATGATCTACTGTCTTTGAGTCTTGCCGGAAAGATGTGGAGGCATCCTCTGCCCATAATTCCTTCTCATCTTGGCATTGCCCCCACATGCTCACTGAGTGAGCTGGGTGAATGCACATCCTGCTTTTTCTGTTAGCTTCCTGAAAGTCAGAGGTCATTCTGCTCCCCTACTCCCCACCCAGGCTCTTGGATTCTGGAGGGTCTGATGGGCTGTTTCCTTTTCGAACAAAGGCTGCCAAAACCCATCCTGTCCCCATCCTCATCTGCAGGTGATTCAGTGCTGCAAATTCAAGTAGGACTAGGAAAAGAATAGCAGGATTCCCCCAGAGCTTCTTCTTGCTCTTTACTGTTTACCTCAGAGTAAAGAGAGTAAAAGCTCTCTGAGCTCCTTCCCTTCCTCTCCACACCCTGCCTTCCTCCCCAAGGTCACCCATATAAATCTTCACCAAGCCTGATGAGGACAGCGGCCCCTTCCCAGACTGAGCAATACTCACCAGCCATGGCACCTCACCCTTGCCATGGGTCCATGGTTGAAATGGCAAGCAAGGTGGCCCTACTTTTTTAGGTGGGGCATGAGCACAGATTGAAAAATAATGAGGACACCTACGTATCTGTGTTAATACTTAGGAAATTTTAAATTATTCTCACTTCCCAAGATGCCTTCAGGTCACCAAAACTCACATTGTAGCAGACATTGTTCCCCTAAGACACTGGCTTCACCGTTGCTTGGGGAAGCGAGAGCACAGAACAAAGGAGAAGGTGCACACGGAGTTAACAATAGGCCCTAAAGGATCTTCACATCACTGAGGTTTAACTAGACAGTCGACTGAAGGGTCTGGAATTTTTGTCACCTAAATCCAGCACTAAGACTTTTTTTTTTTTTTAACTGTGGTAAAACACGCTAATCATAAAATTGACCGTGTTCGCTGTCTCTAGGTGTTCAGATCAGTGGTATTAAGCACACACATTCACATCCTTGTGCAACCATCCCCACCGCACCTCTCGAATTCTTCTCATCCTGGAAAACTGACATTAGCTGCTATGAAACACCAACTCCCCATTTGTGCCTTCTGCCAGCTCCTGGGGGCCACCAGCTACTTCCTTTCCCACTCTGCAAATTCGACCCTGCTAGCTAGCTCATCTAGGTGGACTCATGCGGCCTGTGTCCCCTTGTGAGTGACCTTGTGAGTGACCTTTCACTCCACTGACCCACATTGGAGGCTCTGGTTACCTTTTAGGGTTGAGTAACAACGCGTGCACCTCTGTGCATTATGTGTCTCTGCCTATCCGTCAGCGGGGACTTGGGCTGCTTCTACCTTTTGCTACTGTGAATAATGCTGCTGTGAGCTCGGGTGTGAAAATCTCTCTTGAAAACGCTCTTTCATTTCCCGGGGCCACACGCCCAGAAGTGAAATTGCCAGATCAGAGGGCAGTTCTCTTTTTAATTTTTTGAGGACCTGAACTGCTGTTTCCCACAGCGGCCACACCATGTCGATCTCCACCAGCAGTGCAGAGCACCCGCCGTTCTCCCACAGCCTCACGAGCACCTGCTGTTTCCTGGGGGTTTGTTGGCTTCAACAGCACCTGTCTTAGCTATGAGAGGTGGCTGAGACACCTCAAATCCTTTCCCCTGTGCTCCTCCCCAACTCGGGGCTGCCTCCTGCCAAGAAGGGACCTGTGTCCTGAGAAGCAGCTTGGCTTCTAGGAATGAAAGTGTTTTTTCCCTTTATCTAAGGCTCTTCCTCTCCAGATGGCTCTGTCTTAAGGGACACTGAGAGTATGGATTCCAAAGCCACAATGGTTGAATGAACGTTTTAACTGCTGATTGCGGACAAGGAACTTCACTGTGACTTGGTTTCCCCATCTGCCAGATGGGTTTCATGATAATTCCTATATTGTGGTGTTAGTGTATTTAATGTGTATCTTAAAAGTCATTAAAATAGTACATAGCTCAGAGGAAGCATTCGGTAACTGCAGTGTGTGTCCACGTAACTGCAGTGTGTGTCCACGTAACAACCGCCATTCATCTAACCGGTTCTAGATGCTAGGGATAGAGCAGTGACCAAAACAGACAAAATTTCCAGCTGCAGCACAATGTACATTATAATGGGAGAGACAAAATACTCATGGATCGCACACAACATACTTGTGTTAGGAGAACTCCATGTAAGGAGGGGAAGCTGAACGGGGGTGGGGCGGGGTTAGGGGGCTGCATTATATGTTGTGGGGTCAGAGAAGGCTTCGAGGAGCAAGTCAGTGATCTTCATAACATATGTTTAATTAAGTATCTCAAAAATAAACTCAGCATAGCCAAGTGCTTCCTTAGTGTGTCTGTTGAAAACAGGAGTACGATCTAGATGCTCATACAGCTGGTTTCTAACTCTTAGTAGATGTTTTAACAGTTAAAAGAAAAAAAATCTCAGGGGATCTGAGGAATCACAGTTCTCACTAATCTCTTATATGTGTGACGTGACTTGTTATGTACTTAGTCTGAGCCAGAGGCCACAGTTCCAGTGCCTGAGAGCTGAGGGGTGAACTCACCTGAGTGAGGCAGGTTGACAAGGGGGAGGTCTGTGCCTATCTAAGGAGGATAATTGTCCTCTCTAAAGATTCCAGGCCACTGGACACACTGATTTTGCCCAGGACAGTGAAGACCCTATTTACTCATCTTACACTTGGCATGATTTTATCTGTCATTTAAAAAAAAATCCACCTGGTTTGCTGTTTTTTTTTTCAAAACACTGTGCAGATGGAACAAAGCTTATCTGTGTTTCACATTTGACCTGTGGGTCACCTGTTTGTTGTTTGTGCTCTTGGTGAAGAATGGCATTTGCTTTCTTTGGGAATAGGATCCTTTGTCTCAGCAAAGTGTAGTAGAAAATTGGGACATGTGATCTATGGTTCTCTTAAAGTAGTTTTTTCTTTCCTTTCCCACTTCCTCCTCTAAACTTGTTGGAGGCTCTATGTTCTGTCATAGGGAATATCTGTGACAAAGCAGCATTTAGAAACGTCCAGGAAGACAGTGGGACCCAGAGAAGGAGAAAGACCACGAGTATACACACACACACACACGTACGTCACTGGGGAGAACCTAGAAGAACAGTGTCTTCGTATTAATGGAGTTTCTCTCTGTGGCCTGGGAGAAGAGTCTGAGGTGTCTGAGTTTGCCCCATCCAGCCGGGCCAGCAGGCATGGTGTCCTTACCACAGAGAGTGGTCAAACCATACTTACGAGGAAGTGAAACCGTAGACGCCAGGATGGCTAAAGTCAGGCATGGTTCTCAGGTTTTTGGAAGCCTAGTAGAGCGCTACTAGATGTGAGAGTCCATTCCTGGCTTTAAAAGTAAAAATGCCCATGATGATAATGTTTGTATGGAAAAGAACAGAATTTTTTTTCCTCATTTTCCTGGAGACCACATGAGCACGTGTAAATCTGCTAAGACTGAAGGAGAGGGTTGGAAGCCTGTTATCGGTTGCTGCTGGAATCACCACTGAGTAGACGGACAGTTGGATTTGGAATATAATCTGGATTCAGATAGAAGGACCAGACGATAAATGAATGGTGGAGGAAACAATAAGCAGGTTTTACACGATGGTTAATGACCTTAAAATTCAGATCCAGGCCCATGTCCGATTTCTGGGGTTTGATTTGTTGCTGAAAGTTCAGATCTGTGATCAGATCTGCGTGGGTCCTGGGAACGGATGTGCTACGGCAGGCAGAAGGTCCCTAGACCTACCTGTATGGTCCATAACTCTTGGAGACACAGTATTTCATCAGTCATCCCTCTGCCTAGCCTATGGTGTCGACCTTCTAGAATGAATCTAGTGAATCCATCTTAGTGGGAGCACTAATCAAATATAAGATTTTTTCTTTTCTAGAATCCTTCCCCTCTTCCCAGATATGGAATCACATCACCCTTGATTCAAGTACACTTTATGGTCCTGTAATGCTGAGTGACTTAGTTAACCCATCAAGCCTTAGTTGCCTTATCTGTACGGTTACCTCGTCGGCATCATTTCTGTTATCTGTGCTTGGTTCGGTATAATCTGGATGAAGTCATCCCCTGGCCACAAGTAGAGGAGATTGCTCTCAGTGGCGTAGTCTTGGAGGCAGGAATTCATTCATAAGGTACTTAACAATTTAATTCTTCATAGCCCTGTTTCATTTTCTTTGTAAAATGCCTCTCTGTGTTAGACAAATCTCTGTTTTAGGAAGAAGAGTACTAAGTTTCAGCGGCTCAGGGACTTGCCCAACATAAGGGGCCCCTCATGTGATGTGCACCTTGCTCCTGGCCTAGCATAATGGTAGGAAATATGGAAAACATCAGCAGGTAGCATAGGACTCAGACCCTGCTCTTACGGAGCTCAGAATAATTTGGGGATGACAGGCATAAGCACAGGAAACTGTTGTGTGGCATATGGGAGAGCTCAGGCTGAGAGGCATTAAACAGGGGCATTAAATGTGGTCTGGAGAAGACAGGAAGCTCTCACGCAGGTGGCAGGCCTCCTAGAACCTGAAAGTGTAGGTATCTAAATAGTGCTGGGGGGAGAAATAGGGCTGACGATTTGTTCTATTCTTACTTAGTCGGCAAAACCCGGAAAACGGCATTTGTGTGCAGCTTGGCCCATGTGGAAACTGAGGCTTCCCGAAAATAAGCTTCTTGCCCAAGAATATAGAGTCAGAGAACTGGAGAGGGGGTAGTGGGTGGGAAACAGCACTAGGAAACAGCCCCTATGAATGGAAGTTAGCCGAAACAAGAAGCCAGAAATTTAGAGTCGGAAGGATTCCCGGGTATTGGGATATCCAGATAAAAACTACAGATGACCAATGTAAATATCACTGAAATCAGTCCATGAAGAGCGAGAGCCATAAACATCATGAAGCAATCGCTTTTAAAAAGATACTTTTTATTGAAAAGGGTCTTCTGGAAGTAGAAACTACAGTCATTGCAATAAAAACTCAAAGGACAGGCTAAACACATACACAGTTGATAATGGCCAGATGCACGCAAACATGCTCTCTAGAAGGCAGCACATAGAAATGACGTGCGAACTCCCAGAGAGAGTAAGAGATACGTAGGTTAGAATAACAAGGTCTAGCATATTAGCAATATTAGTAACCTATTGCTGCCATGACAAATCGCCACAGACATAGTGGCTTTAAACAACACACATTTATCTTGGAGTTCTAGAGGTTAAGTTTCTAACATGAGTTTTATTGGCCTAAAACCAGGCTTTCAGCAGAGCTCTGTGTTTCACCCTGCGAGATCTGGGAAGTCATCTACCACCATTCAGGTTCTTGGCAGAATGCAGTTCCTTGTGTTGTAGGAGTGCAGTTGTGTGTCCTTCCTGGCTGTCCCTTGGGAGGTATTCCTAGCTCCCCATGACCTCTCTCTGGTCTCCAGTTGTGGCCCTCCACCTAGAATCAGAAAGAGTGTGTCAGAACCTTCTGAAACTTGGAATTTTTCTGACTTCTTCCACTATATCTTGTATGCATCCAGCTGGAGAGAGTTCTCTGCTTTCAGGGACTCTGGTGATGACATTGGGCCCACTCAGATCATCCAGGATGGTCTCCCTATTTCACGGTCAACTGATTAATCCCCTTTATTACATCCACTGAGACTCGGAGCTGTGTGGCATTACATATCCACAACTGTGACACAAAGGTGGGAAGACCCTGGAGGCCAAAATTTGCACATCTCATCCCAGATGAACACAATGGAAATAATGAGTAAGAGACTGTGTTCGAAAGAGAGGTTTTCAGAATCCTGTCAGAGAGCAGAATATCAGAGTTCTGAAATACACAGACCCACAGCTAAAGAAGGCACACTTCAGTAAGTGTGACAAACACAAAGAAGGCCAATGCCTTAGAACACCCCTGTGAGAGGCACAGTATTTTTTTTCAAGATTTTATTTATTTATTTATTTGTCAGAGAGAGAGAGTAGCAGAGGCAGGCAGAGGGAGAGGGAAAAGGAGACTCCCCACTGAGCAAGGACCCCCCCCCCCCCCCGCTCCGTTGTTGTGGGACTCAATCCTTGGACTCTGGGATCATGACCTGAGCTGAAGGCTGACACTTAACTGACTAAACTACCAAGGTGTCCCAAGATGACATTATTGTTCCCACTTTGAAGAGGAGGAAAAAAAAAGGGCAGAGGGTTCTTTGTCAAAGGTCATCCAGGCTGGTCTAATTCAGGTCATGAATAGGGTGGTAGAGGTCTCTTCGTGCCTCTCTTCTGGTGAAATTGTGAATGAAGAAAGTTCTGGAGCTGGCTTTTATGGTGTCACAGAGCCTGCAGAATGTAGGCCCATGATGCTTTGGGAGTGCTCTGTATGTATGGCTCATTTGCATTCAACAGAAACCACTGTAGCTGGTTTAACTAGGAAATGATTTAGTGCTGTGTGTAGCTGGCCACCACTGACATGGCCTCCTTCCCAGTGTTGTGCCCTCGTGTAATGCCTTCTCCTTGAGGGTAGGCTGAACATAGTATTTTGATTCTAATAAACAGAATAAGGTACATGTGGTGAGGTGCGTTTTGCAGAATTAGGCGACCAAAAGACTAATTTCCATCTTGCCCATTTCTCTTCATTCTCCCTTATTCGCTCTCATGGGAGCTGGCTGCCATGTTGTGAGCTACCCTGTGGAAAAACTCCCATGTTAAGAAACCGAGCAGAGCTTCTGGTCAACCTGTGCTGACCTGAACCCTGCCAGTTGGTGAGCAGGACTCATCCAGCCCACTTGTGGGGTCAAGTCTGGGAGCAGATCTGACCCTGTTGCTGGACCTTCCGGTGAGACAAAAGCGTTGGGTGCCATCTTGTTTGCTGCATATTGCCTGGATTCTTATCACATGTAAATAGTGCAATAATAAGTCCTTGTGTGTCAAGCCACTATATTTTGGGAGCAGTTGGTTACACATATGTTGTTACTATGTGATGTAGAGGGTGGCAGACAGAAATCAGTGTTAGAGTTTAGGAGCAGGATCTAGACTGATTAGGAAAGCCACAGCCGGAGACTGCTGAGTCCATAAGTCCAAGACTGAGTTTTTCATCTGACATGTTCTCTCCAGACCATGATCATCATAGGAAATAAGCACAAATGAAGTCATCCTTATGTCCTTTCTCATTAATTTTGTCATTGTTCCTTTCTTTACCCCCTTATAGCCTTAATTTTATCTTGTATTTGGATGTTCTTCTCTTTCTCTGTCTTATACACACACACCATTAGCAACACCTTTACTCCTTTTTTTCTTCAAATATCTAAAGATGTTTTCTCCAATTTTAAACAGAACGATGAGTTAGCATTATAGGTTTTGAGAAAAGGAACTACATATACATATGCATAGCAATAAAATATGGGAGCAAATTCTCCATGTTGAATATTCACAGGAACGAAAGTGAGTGTAGTGCATGCAAAGGGCAAGTCCCAGGAGGTATCTCATGAGGGCGCAGGGATCTCATTATAAAACCCCACACAAAGATTAACTTGGAAATTATTTTATATTATAAAACCCTACACAAAGATTAATTTGGAAATTACTTCATACTTCCTGCACTAAGACAACACAAACTTTTCATCATATGATCTGGGCAGGATAAGGATGATCATCAGCTTATTCTTAAAAACTGGGGCTCGGTGTTCAGTGTTGGGAATGTGGTGTGGTTGCTAGATTGGGGGTATCCTACAGATGTTTCTTGCCAATGACTACTCTCTGGGATACTAGGAGATTAAAACAGTGAAAGCCACTAAATGGAAGTCTTGAGTTTAGGGGAGGAAATGAATGGCAACCGTGCTAGCACGTCTTCACAGAACTCCAGGGCCGCTGGCTTTGGAGCATATGAGCCTCTATAGAGGTTTAAGCACAAATGCAGTTTACTCAATTAAATTCCTTAAGTTCCTCCTCTCCTGTGCGCTCCAAAACACCCTAACCCTATTCCTATGGGAAACTTTTTCACCATAAGTAACACTGTAAATATCCAGTTAGTTAACTGAACAACAACAATAAAAATAATTAGCATGCAAAATTATTTTTAAAAATCATGCTAGACAAGTGAATTCCCTCCAGGAAGTAGGTACACAAGGACTATACTGCTGTGGTTTTCTGCAGAATTGAGAGGTGGCTAGGTGTGATGATACTTGCTTAGATGTAATTTCTGTAATAATGAATAGTTTTGGCCTTATCATGTCCCAAATATGTATTAGTCCAGGAAAGATAAGGAATATAAGAACATGTTAATACTGGTTTCTAGTCCCAATCTTACGTTTATACAAATATATCATTGTAAGCTACTTACATGATATGTACGAAAGAGTAATATCTGGAAGGTAAAATGTAATTAACTAAAGGTGCATATTATAAAATCTATAACAATTTCTACATAATAGTAGTATAGCCAGTAAGAAGTAAAATAAATACTAAATAGAAACAATTAATCCAAAAGGAAACAGGAATAAGAACAGATAAGACATACAGAAAACAACCAACAAGATGCCAGCCTTGAACTGAACCATATTAAATAGATAAAATCTGTGACTTAAATAATTAATTATAATTCACCTGTACATTCTGAATAAAAGATACCAGACTATTAGACTAGATTTTTTAAAAAAAAGAGTAAGACACAATTCTTTGCTTCTTAAAATAACCACACTGTAGATGTGGTGATATAGTACGATAAAGTCAAAGAACAGAAAACGAGACACATTTCAAGCCCATAGCACAGGACCCAAAAGTCACAGACCACATAAGAAAAGAAAAAAAAAACAAACAAGATTTAGTCATTGTAACTTGAAAAACCTTTGCTCCCCAAGATACCATTCAGAAAATTAAAAAGCAAGCTGTAGCTTGAAAGGAAATATTTGTAACACATGTATCTGGCAAAGATCTTGGAGAAAGAATATTTAAAGAATACTTACAACTCAGGAAAGAAAACTGCTCAGTAAAAATGGACAGATGATGTGGAAGAATAAAGATGACCCAACAGCCAAGTACATGGTGTTTCACAACTTTAATCATTGGGAAGATGTAAATTGAAGCCACATAGGATATTACTATGGTAGTCAAAATCTTCAGCCGCCCAAGTCTCCATCAGCCTGTGAATGGATAAACTGATCTATATTGATATAGCATACTGCTGAATCATGTTCATATCTTAACAACATGAACTACTTACTTCTAAGTGCATCAAAGTAGAAAACTCTTAAAAATATTTTGTTGATCAAAAGAACACTTACACAAACACCCCATTTACATGAAAAGACAGAGTTAACCCAACTGGTGTATGGTTACAGAAATGAGATCAGATGTTTCCTTGATCTTGGGTTGGTGCAATTAATTGACTCTAATTTGACTTGTTAAGATAAGGGAAGTAGTGGGCACCTGGGTGGCTCAGTGGGTTAAGCCTCTGCCTTCAGCTCAGGTCATGATCTCAGGGTCCTGGGATCGAGCCCTGCAATCTCAGTGCTCTGGGATCGAGCCCCGCTTCGGGCTCTCTGCTCAGCAGGGAACCTGCATCCCCCTCCTCTCTGCCTGCCTCTCTGCCTACTGTGATCTCTCTATCCGTCAAATAAATAAATAAAATCTTAAAAAAAAATAAGGAAAGTACTCTGCAAGTAGAGTTTGGCAGTGTGGACTCTAGCAAAGCCCACTGATCTTTATACCTAAAATGGGGTGCATTTTATCATGTGCAAATTATACCACAGTAAAGTTAATTCAGAATAAAGTGAGGTAAACAAGTCGAAGGACATGTTTTATAGCATAGAGGCAAGGGTTTAAGTATGAGTAGGATTCCAACTTTCAAACAGGAATTAATTCACAGGCACTAAGCCAGGCAAAAGTGTAGGGCATCCATCAGGAGAGATGACCTTCATTTAGAAGAGAGGATTAACGGTGGTGAACCTGGCTGTTTGGTTGACTGAGTGTTGTGAGGAGAGAGTATCGAGAGCTTATCCATTTTAAAAGGCATTCGTTACTACCCATTTCAGTTTTAATTTGCTTTTTCCTGATGACCTGTGAAAACCTTTACACATCCTGATTTGCCACAAGATATTTTGGTTTGTGAAGTGTCTCATCAATGTCTTTGTGGGTGTTTTTGTTTAGTTTAGTTTTTCTTTCTTTCTTTCTTTTCTTTTGAGTATTGTAACTTCTTTTCTTTTCATATTGTGAATAAAAGTTTTATATATTATACATGAAAGTTCTTTTTATATTATGAAAAAAATAAAACTTTTCTCCCAATCTAGAATTGTCTTTTCAATCTCCCAAATATGTCTTGAGATGAGGAGACAACCTTATGTCTGATAAAAGCCAGAGATAGCTGAGACTGTGCTTCTGATGTCGTGGCTAAGCATAAACAGAGGTCACAAAAAATTCCCTCCTAACTTTTCCTCTAGAATATTTACAATTATAGCTTTTATATTTAGATCTCAGGTACACTTGGGGTTAAATTTTTGCATCTGGTTTTAGGGTGAACAGGAGTTTATTATTTACATGCGGATAGTCCACTGTCCTCATACCCCTTCTTGAAAGCACTCTCTTCTCCACCAAATTGCATTCATAATGTTGCCAAAAATCAGTTGCCCTTATATGTTTCAGTCTGCACTCTAATATTTTCCCCAAAAACCCTTCTTTTTTTAAAGATTTTATTTATTTATTTGTCAGAGAGAGAGGGAGAGAGAGCGAGGGAGCACAGGCAGACAGAGTGGCAGGCAGAGGCAGAGGGAGAAGCAGGCTCCCTGCGGAGCAAGGAGCCCGATGTGGGACTCGATCCCAGGACGCTGGATCATGACCTGAGCCGAAGGCAGCCGCTTAACCAACTGAGCCACCCAGGCGTCCCCAAAAAACCTTTTTTATGAGGTTTTTTCAACCATACAGAAAATGTGAAAGACAGAAAAAAAAAGTACAATGAACATTATGTTCACCTACAATTGTTAATATCTTTCTATATTTGTTTTATTTGTGTTTCTTTCTCCAAATTGCACGTGCACGTGTGTGTGTGTGTGTGTGTGTGTGTGTGTGTGTGTAACCCCATCTCCCCATCATTGTGCAGGCTCCCACCAGCCTTCATTCTCTGAACACTTGCTTTGTGCCAAGACCTGTGCTCGGAGATTTGTATGGAACATCTGATGTCAGAGGATAAACCCTCAGTCTTTTGCCATTAAATATATTAGCTGAAGAGTTTTCATAGGTATTCTCCACCTAGAAAGTTCTCCTCCTAGGTAACTGAGGGTCTTTTATACGAAAGGGATGTTGGATTTTGTTAAATGGTTGTTCTGTGTCTTCAAATGGCCATATTGGTTTCCTTCCTTCCTTCCTTCCTTCCTTCCTTCCTTCCTTCCTTCCTTCCTTCCTTCCCTCCCTCCTCCCTCCCTTGCATTCCTGGAATGAACCATCTCCTTTTTTTAAGTTGTTGGAGCTGCTTGCTAAACTTCTCTTGGGAATTTTGCATCTACATTCATGAGAAATATTTGTCTGTATTTTGCCTCTCTTATAATGTCATTATTTGGTGTTGTTAGCAGTGAAATGCTGGTCCCATAAAATGAGTTGGGAAGTATTACTTACTTTTTAATTATCTGGATGAGTGTATATAGAATTTCTATTATATCTTCCTGAAATGTTTGGTATAATTCAAAACTGAAACCATTTGAGCCTCGCATTTTCTTTGTGGGCATATTTTTAAGCACAGAGTTAATTTGTGTAATTTATATAGGGCTCTTCTGGTTATTTATTTCTTCTTCATTGAGCTTTAATGGTCTGAGTATTTTGAGGAATTTATCCATTGCATAGAAGTTGTGGTAATCATTTGCATAGTGTTGTTAATTATAGTCCCTTGTTATCTTTTTACCATCTGTAGGATCATAGAGATGTCAGTTTTTCCTTCCTGATAATAATAATTTTGTTTCTCTCTGCTTTCCTGTTCAGTCTGTTTGGGGTTTTATCCGGTTTGTTAACCTTCCAAGAGAAACGTCCTTTTTTTTTTTTTTTTTACTTTTCATAAACGAATCTTTTTTTTTTCTTCTTTTATTTATTTATTTATTTTTCTTTAAGCTTTTTTATTTAAACATCTTTTATTTATTTATTTATTTTCTTTAAGCTTTTTAATTTAAACATATAATGTAACCCCACCACCCTCTCCCAACCCCCCTCCCCCGCCATCCCCCTCAGTTTGTTTTATGACATTAAGAGTCTCTTTTGGTTTGTCTCCCTCCCGATCCCATCTTGTTTCATTTTTTCTTTTCCTACCACCTTAACCCCCACCCCTGTTGCATCTCTGATTCCTTGTACTTTCTCTGTTGCTTTTATGTTTTCAGTTGATGAATCTCTGTTCTGATCTCTGGTATTTCCCTTTGTTCTAAGTTTTCTTTTTACTTGTTCTTCTTTTTCTAGTTTCTTAAAGGGGAAGATGAAGTCATTGCTTGGAGACATTGCTTGTTTACTCATGTCCTCATACTGTGCTTAAAATTCCTCCTAAATATATCTTCACTAGCATCCCACAGTTTTTGATATGTTGTGTTTTACTTCACATTCAATTAAAATTGATTTCAAATTTCCATTCTAATTTCTTCTTTGATCCTTGTGCTCTTTAGAGTGAATTATTTAATACCAAATATTTACAGATTTCCTACAGGCTTTCCTATTATTGACTTCTAATTTTATTCCATTTTGGCTGAAGAACATACCCTGTATAATTGGAATTACTTTAAATTTATTTAGAGTTGTTTGACCAGACTCCTTTATATGCTGATGGCGTCAAGTTGTTTGATTATGTTGTTTGTATCTTATCTGTCTTCTTTGATTTGTTGGTGCCCTTTTTCTATTGATTATTAAGTGAAGGTTAATGAAATCGCTGACTTTAGCTGTGAATTTGTCTATTTCTCTCTGTAGTTCTATCCATTTTGGGTTCTTATTTGTTAAAACTGCTATTAAATGTCTAAATGTTTAGAATTTGTATGCTTCCCCTATGGATTTATCCCATTATCCTTATGGTATTACACATTTTTATTCCTGTTAAAATTCTCTTATAAGAAATTTACTTTATCTGAATCTAGTCTATTTTATTGTTGACTAGTGCTAGCATGATACACTTTTTCTGTCATTTTATTTTTAATCTATTTGTCTCATATATATTTTAATGCAATCTCATAATGTCTAACATTTAATTGGGGTTTAGACTAAACATTTAATTAAATTATTTGTAATGTTAGATTTAAATTTATCTTGCTACTTTTTATTTTTATTTATTTGTTTGTTTAATTTTTAAGTAGGGTCCACACCCAGCATGGGGCTCGAACTCATGACCTTGAGATCAAAAGTCACATGCTCTACCAACCGAGCCAGCTAAGGGCCTCAATTTTGCTATTTCTTAAAATTTGTATTACCTGTTCTTTTTTTGCCTTCTTTATAGTTTTTCTGTTTTCCCTTGGATTGAGTATTGTTATGATTTATTTTATTTCTTTTGTTGCTTATTAGCTAGAATTTTTAACTTTCTTCTTTTAGGAGTTAACTCATTGGTTATGATATACGACTTTAACTTAGAGTTTCACAAGTGTTATTGTTTTAGTTTAACCATCAATCTCTCCTTTGAGGTTTTTAAATAATATATAGTTAAAATATCACATTTATTATATTAATAACATAATTTAATATATGATATGTATTTAATATATTTTTATATTTATATATATTATATATTTTTATATTGTATCTTTTATATACATTTTTCCCATGTAATTACCATTTCTGGTACTTTGATTCACTTTTATAAACCTTTATTTCTGTATGGTATCATTCCCTTCTGTCTGAATAACTAACATTAACATTGCTTTTTTATTTATTTATTTATCTATTTATTTTTATTAACATATAATGTATTATTTGCCCCAGGGGTACAGGCTTACACATTAACATTACCATTCTTATAGTTGATGTCCCCCTATGATGGAATATTTCAGCTTTTTTAATTGATGAAAAAGTCTTTACTTCACCTTTGGTCTTAAAAAATATTTTTATGTTTTTCGGAACTTACAATTTTTGGATGACTTTTTTTTTTTTTTTTTTTGGTCTTTCACTATTGTTTTCTAGTGTTGTTTCGATATGTTTCAATAGTTAATCTGCTACTGTTCCTTACTCTGTTTCTCTGTATGTAGCATGTTTCTTTTTCTCTTTATGTTTTTTTTTTTCCCCTCTCTTTTAGGACTATCTTTTTACCAGTGGCTTATAGAAATTTAATGATGGTCCTTGCTGTATTTTTTTCCCATTTTTTTTAATACTTGGCTCATCACCCTTTTTAAATCTATGGGTCTGTAGTTTTCACTGCATTTGGAAAAATCTTGGCCAGTATTTCTTCAAATATTATTTTGCTCCTTCTTCTTCACAACACCATTTACACATCTCTGAGGCTTTTTGAGTATGTCCCAGAGCTCACTGACACTTCATTTTTCTTTGTGTCATTTTCTGTTCTCTGTGCTTCACCTTGGGTAGTTTCCTCAAATTCACTAATTTTTCTTCCAACACATCAGATCAGCTCCTCATGGTGTCCAGTGTATTTTCCACCTCACACGTTCTAGCTTTCATATCTCAAAGTACAATTTAGATCTTTTAATATCTTCCATGACTCTACTTACCTGTTGTCTGAACATCAGGCATGCTTCTGTGGGAACTGTTTGTTGTCTTTTCTGGTAATAGTAATGTCCTTACCTGTTATGGGTTAGTTTTGATGGATTGATTATTTCAGCCAACTCTATTTTATAGATGACCATACTTAACATGGAACTTTTCCTGTATTCCCCCTCACAGAACCCTCTTATTGTTTCCCACATAAATTGGAAATGGCATTTTTTAATAAATTTTTTAAAATTTAAATTTTAAATTTTAAATTAAAAAATATTTTTTACTATTTATATCTCCTACTAGAATGTTTGCTAAGCAAGGAAGGGCTGTGTCTTCCTTTTTTCCTCTCTTCTCTTTTATTATTTTATCTGTATCAGGCAGCCCTAGCTCTTGTTTGTAAAGAAAATTAATAAATATTTATCAAAACTAAATTTTTATACCAAAATTTTTCCATAATCTGAATATTTAAGTAAATAATATTCTATATCACGTGTGATCTTCTTGGAATACTTCATAGTATTTCTTGATAATAGTATGCATTCTTTGTTTCTTTCTCTTTCTTATATCTCAAGTTTTTAAATATTTTGAATATAGAAGTTTAGCACACATTAACTGTCTTTGCCTACCAGAACTTAGTACTTTGCAAATAATTAAAAAGCATGGTGTGCAGCGGTATGAGTAATACCCTATCATTTGTGTAAAATATGCAGGTGGGTTTTCATATACATTGACTTTGGCTTATATGAATAAACGGTGTAACAGGTAATACAGTACTAACCATCATAAATACTTGTGTCAGGTGACAACACCAAGGATATTTTTGAACATAGTTTATGAGTTGTGTAACAATGATGGTGGGGCTCCTTGAACTTCTCTAGGAAACATTATCTGTGCGTAAAGAAAATGATACATTTTGAGTTCTAGCCTTTTTCCTTTCAAAAAAGTCATATATTATATTTCTCTCTAGACAGACTTAAGCAGGTAGGAAAAATACTCAGATTTCTGTGCCTGACTTTATATACAAAGTAACATGTTGAACTTAGATTGAAGATATGACATAGGGGTTATAGGATCACAGATAAAGGGATAGGTTCTAGAATCATAGTTCTGAGGTTCAAACTATAAAATATATATATATACACACACATATATATATATATACATATATATAATTTTTCTTTAGAGGGGCACCTGGGTGACTCTGTTGGTTAAAGAGTCCACTGCTCAGGTCATGATCCCAGGGTCCTGGGATTGAGTTCCCTGTCTGGCTCTCTGCTCATTGGGGAGCCTGCTTCTCCCTCCGCCTGCCACTCTGCCTACTTGTGATCTCTCTGTCTTTCAAATAAAGAAAAAAAATCTTTAAAAAAATGTTTTTTCTATAGGGGTGCCTGGGTGGCTCAGTGGTTAAAGCCTCTGCCTTCGGCTCACATCATGATCCCAGGGACCTGGGATCAAGCCTTGCATCGGGCTCTCTGCTCAGCAGGGAGCCTGCTTCCCTCTCTCTCTCTGCCTACTTGTGATCTCTGTCAAATAAATAAATCTTTAAAAGAAATGTTTTTTCTTTAGAAAGGGGGAGAGCAGTGGGGGAGGGTCAGAGGGAGAGAGAGAATCCCAGCTCCATGCTGAGCACAGAGCCTGATGCAGGGCTCCATCGCACAACCCTGAGATCACGATCCAAACAAAATCAACAATCAGATGCTCAACTGACGGAGCCACCCAGGCTCCCCTAAAACTGATATGTTTAAATTGATACTATAGATAATATCTTCCAGCAAATATCTTCTCAGTCTTGAAAATGTTCTGGGGCTGGAACAGCTACAGACTGACTGAGTGTCCCAGGGGACACTGTAGCAATGCAGCACAGACGCCGTCTTCAGAGCCCAGGCCAGCCACCCTGTAACCCTCAGAGTGTGCTCTCTGACGCGAGTGGGTCCACTTCCCCCTTCAGCCACAGACGGAGGTCGCTTTCGCTAAGGCAGCTGTGTTCTGGTGCTTGCGTAGCCCATTCCTGGGAACAAAGCCTACATGTGTCTGACGTTGGAACAGGCCAAGGTTCTAAATAATATGTTCTATTATTCTACTGCTCTTGTTGGTTTAGCTAAAATAGTCCACACTTCAGAGTCCAAGTGACTTGGATTTGTATCTCAGCAAACATGAGCAGTGTTGTTTATTCAGGTGATTTATGACTTCTATGAGCTTCCATTCCCTTTTTTCTGCGTGAGTGAGATAACAGTGTTTACCTAATAGAGATGTGCGAGAGATTCCCTTATATATGTTTATGTATATAACATGTTTATTTATGTGTGTAACATTTATTTATATTCATATATATACATACACACACATGCATACCTATGTATGTGTTTGCATAAAATAAAATGACATATATTAGGTAAGAATGAGCCTTTTAGAAATTCTGTCTGCCTTTTTCTGGGTCTCTGAGTTTTCTCTATTATGCTATCTTCTAAAAAATATATAGATATAGATATAGATATAGATATCTTACATCGTCTTAAATAGGATTGTTTTTAGAATTGATCCTCTAAAACACTTTCCACCACCTAGATTGTAATCTCACTTTACCAGATGCTACTAATTATTTGATGATTTTTTACCAATATTTCATATCTAGATTTCTTATCTTCCAAACCAGAAAATGCAGTCTCTCCTGAGCAGCAGAAGTAATCTCTTGCGCACAGTAGACTCCCTAAGCCCGTGCTGCTCTGTTAAGTCAGGAACTAGGAGGACACGGCAGGCTGGCGTGTACCTTGGCAGGGGGCAGAGCAGCAGGGCCCTTTGGGAATCCACAGCAAAGCTAGAAAGAAAGCTTGCAGGAACCTGGAAGGGCCTCCTTCCCTTTAAAATTGCCTTCCAAGACGCTCAGCAAGACACTCAACCTGTGTGCTTTCCTCGGATATTGGGCCAAATTACGTAGGCAAGCAGGCCTCGGTCATACAAATCCTTGCTTATACAGGGAAGACATCAATGCAGGGTTGAGGAGCAGAAAGTGGTGAAATCTTTTCCCATGTGGATCTGTGGCCTCCACCATCCTTCTGGTCATCTGGAGACCATGCTGAGGGGATGCTGTCCTGCTCTTCACCGCTAAAGCCATCTCAGCCATCTTGGGCAACTGAAGAGATCGAGCGCCCCTTCATGACGGTGTTCTAGTTAACGGTACACACACACACACACACACACACACAGTAAAGCCCTAACACTACTTTCCTCACATCTAACAGGCTATCAGTGAGCAGCAGAAGATGCCTATTCACTGGGGCAGTAACGATGGTAAACACTATTAACTATTCCTAAGTAAAGGGAGCAATTTCCAGTTTATTGATAGGAAAGGAACAACCATGCAAATTCAGGGAAGGGGTTTCTGCTTCATGCAACAGCAAACCCAAGATTCTGAAACAATCTTTCTACCCCGTTTTTCCTCATGGTTTCTTCTTCCTTGTGAGCCCTTCCCCCATTGGCATAATTAAAGTCTGAAGTAAAATATTTATGGGGGAAAGCAAGGTCATGACAACGTGGCTTATTGAGGCATAATGTACACGCAGTAAAATTCATGCTCTGTAGGTGTACAGTTTAAGTAGGTTTGAAAAGTATATACAGGCATGTAACCACCACTGCAATCAAGGTGTAGAACGACCCTTCCATCCTCCACCTCGGACCATCATGGACTTGGTTTTGTCCCTATACTTTTTCCATTTTTCTGATGCCATATAAATTGAGTCCCATGATATGTAGACATCTGAGTCTGGATTTTTTCACTTACTTAGCTCTGTATTAAATGTTGATCTCTGATTATCGTGTAAAATACTTCTCAGGTCAGGGTCATCAAATTTTGATTAGAAATTGTTGGAACTAAAGCCTCTTCACGCCACAGTTTTAATGATTCTATAAAAGGATAATTTAGGGTTTACTCCATCATGGTCACTTATGGTTTACTGAAAGCGGATGACGTCTGTGTTGAAGCTGGATACGAGTCTCTGTTTTGCCATCCTCTGAATTCTCTTCCCAAAGACCTCTATTTGGTACAGTTGCACTGAAGTGAGCCATAGGATCATGTGAACCCCAGCACTGCCTTTAGCCTGCATTAACATACCTCCCTGAGCTCCAGACCCCATCTGCACTCACCACCTCTACGGCCTGGATGATGGTGACCTTGGGTTTATCCTTCAGTGGGAGAAGTTGTGGTTGTTGAACACCCAGAAGATGGTATCATAAAGTAGCACATCTGGTTTTTCGTTACTGTGCCTAGTCCCATAGACTCCATCTAGGGCACCAGGAAATGGGAACACCAAGAATGTGCTGTCTGAGGACTTGTGCTCTGGGTGGGTGCAGATGTCCATAGCACCCAATCCATGGCCTGAAAGAGAGTAAATCTTTAAACATCAGATCAGAATAGCTACATTTTCTCCCAGCTGTACTTTGAGCAACAGAGTAAATGGAAAGTGCCTGGCACAGTGTTACATTAAATGCTTGTAAGTGTACAATTCAGCAGCATTAAGTATATTCACAGTGTTGTATAGTCACCATCATGATCTGTCCTCAAAACTTGCATCATTCCCAACATAAATGCTGTACCCATTAAACAGTAACTCCTTACGCTATTGTCCTGGCCCCTGGGAATCTGCTTTCTTTCTCTAGGAATCTGCCATTCTAGGAGAATCAGTTAGTACCTGTCCTTTTGTGCCTGGCTTGTTTCATTAAATGTGTTTTCAAGATCCATTCGTGCTGTAGCATATGTCAAAATTTTCATTCCTTTTTGTGGCTGAAAAATATTCCACTTTACATATATGCTAGCTTTTCTTTATGCATTCACTTGGTTTTGAACATCTAGATTGTTTCCACCTTTTAGCAGCTAATGCTGCTGTGAACACTGGTGTAGAGATATCTGTTCAAACCACTGCTCTCGGTTCTTTTGGACATATTCTTCGGGATGGAAGTGGTGAATCATAGGGTAGTAGCAAATTCTGAGAAACCACAAAACTGTTCTCCACAGTGGTTGCACAATTTTACATTCCCACCAGCAATGCTCAGATTTCCAGTTTCTCCACATATTCATCAGCATCTGTTACGTTGTGTGTGCGCGTGTGTGTGTGTGTTTTAATATATCCAACCCCTACCCCCCAGAGGTGTGACATGGCATCTTACTCTTCCAATCTGCACTTCCTTATGGACTGAGGATGTGAGCATCTTTTCATGGGCTTGTTCACCATTTGTATATTTTCTTTGGAGAAATGAATATCCAAGTCCTTTACCCACTTATAAATTGTATTGTATATTGGTTGTTGTTATTGACTTTTAGATGTGCTTTATATATTCTGGATATTATTCCATCATGAGGTATAAGGTTTGCAAAATATCTTCTCCTGTTCTATAGGTTACCTTTTATTTCTTGATCATATTCTATGAGGCATAAACATTCGTAATTTTCACAAAGTCCAGTTTATCAATTTTTTTTTATTGCCTGTTATCTTGGTAACATATCCAGAAAGTTGTTTTCAAACCCAATGTTGTGGAGATTTCTCTAAAGTTTTTTTTTTCCAAGAGTTTTATAATTTCAGCTCTCAAATGTGTATCTTTGATTCATTTTGAGTTAGTTTTGTATATGGTATAAGCTAAGGATGCAACTTTGTTCTTTTGCATATGGATATCCAGTTTTCCCAGCGCCATTGTCAAAAAAATTGTCCTTCACCCTTTAAATAATCTTGGTGCCCATGTTGAAAAACAATTAATCATATATACAGGAATTTATTTCTAGGTGGTTTATTCTAGTCTGTTAATCTATATGTCTGTCCTTATGTCAAACAAGCATATTGTTTTAATTACTACACTTCAAAGTTGAGAAGTATGAGTCCTCTAACTCTTCATTTTACTTTTTTTTTTTAAGATTACTTTGTTTATTCAGGGCCTTACCTCTTGTAGTTTCATATAATTTTGAGAATCAGCTTTTCCATTTCTGCAAAATAAATAAATATAATAAAAAGACTTGGGGTTCTGATAGGGGTTGAATTACAACTGTGGATGACTTTGTGTGGTATCAACATTTAAAAATATCATCTTCTCCATGAAAGTGAACCGTGTTTCCATTTATTTAGACATTTCTTAATTTCTTCAGTGACATTTTGTAGTTTTCAGCATATAAGTCTTTCACATCCTTCGATAGATTTATTCCTAAATATTTAATTATTTGGGGTGCTAAGTGAACTTGCTTTCCTAATTTTCTCTTTAGATGTTCATTGCTGCTGTGCAGAAACAAAACTGGATTTTTTTTCTGCATTAGTCTCATACCTTGCAACTTTGCAGAATACATTTATCAGTGCTAATAGATTTCTTGTGAATTCTTTGGTTTTTCATCTGTGAATGGAGATAATTTTACCTCTTTATTTACAGTTCAGATGTCTTCTATTCAATTTTCTTATGTAATAGCTCTGGCTACAATTTCCAGTATGTTGAATAGCATTAGTGTAAGTACCCTTGTATTGTCCCTAATGTCAGTGGAAAGGTTTTCTGTCTTTCATCATTGAGATGTTAGCTGTGGATTTTTCATGAATACCCTTCACCATGTTGAGAAGTTTTCCTTCTGTTCTTACTTTCCTGCGAGTTTTTATTATGAAAGAGTATTGGATTTTGTCATGTGTTCTTTTCTGTATCAATTAAGATTATCATATTTTTTTTTCCACTCTATTAAAGTGATATATTACACTGGTTGATTTTTTTTTTAATGTTAAAACACCCTTACATTCTTGTGACAAATCCCACTTAATGAGGTGAATAATCCTTTTAATATGCTGTTAGACATGATATAGTAGTATTTTGTTGGAGATTTTTGCACCTATATATATATTTCTTTTTTAATTTTATTTATTTATTTGACAGAGATCACAAGTAGGCAGAGAGGCAGGCAGAGAGAGAGAGAGGGAAGCAGGCTCCCTGCCGAGCAGAGAGCCCAATGCAGGGCTCAATCCCAGGACCCTGCGATCATGACCTGAGCTGAAGGCAGAGGCTTAACCCACTGAGCCACCCAGGCGCCCCTGCACCTATATTCACAAGGAATATTGGTCTGTAATTTTATTCTCTTAACAGTGTCTCTATCTAGCTTTGTAATTCTAGCCTCAGAATAAGTTAGAAGGTGCTGCCTACTGTTCAACATTTTTTGAAGAGTTTGAAAAAAATTGGTGTTACTATTTTTTTTTTTAATGTTTGGTGGAATTCACCAGTGAAAACCTCTGGTCCAGGACTTCTCTTTGTTGTGCCGGGTTTTTTTTGCTGAATCATCCTCTTTAATAGTGTAGGTTCATTCTGAATATCTCTGTCTTCACAATTCAGTCTTACTAGGTTGTATGTTTCTGAGAATTTGTCTGTTTTGTCTGTTATTCAGTTTGTTGGTGTACAAGTGTTCATGGTACCCTCTTCTAATCTTTTTTATCTCTGTAAGGATAAAAGAAGTGCCCCCATGTTAACTAAGGATTTTAGTTATTTGAAACTTCTTTTTTCTCCTTCTTTGTCCATTTTGCTAAGTGTTTCTCCATTTTGTCAACCTGTTTGAAGAACCCAATTTTGGTTTCATTAATATTCTCTCAGATTTTCTTATCCTATTCAGTTATCATACTTTTCACCTTCAGAATTTCTTTTTGGCTCCCTTTCATGATTGCTCATTGATATTCTCATTTTGCTCATATAACTTGTTCCAGTCTTTGCCCATGTCCTACTTTGGCTTTTTGAGCATCATTAAGTTGTTTAAAGTCATTATCTAATAAATCTGCTACCTGGAATTCCTCAGGGATGGTTTCTTTACATTCGTTCTGTTCCTTTGAATGGCTCATGCTTCTCTATACCTTCATGTATCTTGCGATTTTTTTTGTTGTTGTTGTTTAAAACTGGATATTTGAATTTTATAATGCTCGAACTCTGGAAATCAGATTTTCCTCCCAACTCCAGGGCTCGTGGCTGTTTTTGTTGTTGGCGCCGTCATTATTGCATAGCTTATCTCTACACCAGAGATCTGTCAAAGGTGAAAGCTTAAGGTTTCCTCAGGTATTTTTTGAGTCTGGGCACAAGTAGTGCCTCACTAAATGTTTCTGTATTCGTGGTTGATTTTGAACATCCAAACAAAGCAACAGCTAAACAGATGCGGCTCCTTTAAACTTTCTGGAAGTCGCTTCGGTCCATTGGGATTAAGGCAATGGCACCCAGCTTTCCTGCCCACCAGTCAGTGATCCAACACGGCAATACACAGTGAGAACACAGAGCCCTGACATTGGAGGACAAGGGCCTTATTGCCCACTCTGGGTCTATCAAGTGACGCATAAATGCAGGCTGCTGCCGACCCTGGGACTGAAGGAGGGATGCGGGATCAGCCACTAGCAGGGTACTCATAGCTGAAACTGATGGAAATTAACCGCAGTTCATCGGTTCCCTGGAAGCTGCAAGAGTCACATCAGCTCCAGAGTTCCAAACTCATCACCTCAGATTCTTGGCACTTCCTGCCCCTCTGTCCTCCCTGCTGTCTCTCCCATGCTCGTTCTTTCTCACTGGCAGTTCTTAGATCCATCCCCTGCTCTCATCCCTGTTTGGTTGGTTTATGGATCAAATTCATTGGGCTTTCTTATCAACAAAGTTTAAGTTGTGTCCTCTCTGAACAACAAGGCCTCCTGGGAGCACCGCTTGTCCAGCTCCCACCATATCACCTCATTCTGGAACAAAGTGTGTGTGTAATGTCTAAATAAAGGGAGCAATTTTTGGCTTAATAATAGTAAAATACTACATTAATAATGGCGGGGTTGTGACTGAAATATATAGACACATGCACACACACATCTGTGTCTGGATTATGTGTGTGTATGTGTATGTGTGTGTACATACACAACTCAAAGGAATTATGGGTTATAGATGCCAGCTATTTCTTCATACTAAAGTTTAATAAAGGTGTTCAAGAGAATTTTAATGAACAGCCTGCAGTTACGAAGCTGCTTCATCATTAGGCTCATCACGGGGATCGTGGAGGTATATGTGCGCTGTGCGGGGAAGGGGCTCTGCCCCCGGCTGGGAGACGCTCCTCCATGGGTACAGGTGCTCCTCTCATCCTAGTGATGTCATGCTGGGCTCCTCAGGCCTGGTACGTGGTCAGACTCCGTGACGGGTGGAGAGCCAGACAAGTGTGGCTCCCCTTTCTCTAATGTCGAATAAATCTGCAGAGCGAAGGTAGGTTCAGTGTATCATCTGCTGCTTCTCACACAGAGGGTCACAGTCCCTCTATTGAAGATAAGACACCTGTTTGTTTAGTGGCTAATTTTTGCCAGAACTATTCATTACTGTCTCCTGCTAACAGATAGTTGGAGGAATTTCTGAGAAGCAGCAGAGGGGATGGAAAATGGACTCTAACCCAAGATATGATTAAAAGAATAAAACCCCAGAGTAGTGAGCAAGAGCACATGTAAGCTTTTTATTTGGTGATTTTTGTGGAATGGACTAGAATATTTCCCTTTTCTGCCATTTAGCTCAACTTTATCTAATATTCAAAATCCGTCTCAAAATTTGGACATTAAAGACATTCTCTGCCTACTTCAGTCTACACTGATCCTAAGTTTTTTGAGCCTTTAGCATATTATTCTTATGGTCTCTTTGTCTGAAAATAAATATTTTTAGCATCTGTATATAACACATTCCAGAATTACTACTTATTTCATTATTGCATATCTATTTTTCCTAATAGAATGAAAATCCCTATCAGTAATTATTTTTTAACACTTATAGTGCCTCAAGACATCACTGAAAAACGTATTTTCACCCTTGAGACATTTTTATTTTTTAATCTAGGGAACTACCACCTTCATCGTAACCTCCCCTCCCCCATTCCACCCATTGATCCTCTTACCCTTCCAGCCTCCATTCTGCATAGTTCCAGCAGGTCTGTCATGAGAACAAAGTTTGGGTTTGTCAGTGAGTTCTATGGATGCCGACTCTGCTTCTCGCAAGAGTTTCTGCGAGAGTGTTAAAAGTCATGGCATTAAGTTTTGATATCTGGTAGACTCTCTGTCTTGTTGGATCCCATACTCTATCCCTTCATAGAAAACATCACAGAGGAGGGCACTCTTTCTCTTACACTTTGTAAGAAGACCTCTTAGCTCGAAAGAGTTACACATTTGCCCAACATCTTGTTTACAGAGATGGATTGTGGTCATACAAGCTTGCACTTCTTTGTGGGGAAAGTCACCTGATTGTAAGTCCTAGCCAGGAAGCAGAGATGCGTTCATGTGAGTCTTTGGTGAAGACTAGAAGGAAAGAGGGCTAATGAGGTTCTATTGATCTGCCTCCATTCTTGGAACTGTACTGGCCCTTAAATATAGTCCGTGGTTCCTAGGAATTGTCCGGCTCCTCCCTGAGATCAATGGAAGAGACTTAAGTTTTACATCGGTACCTCCTTCCCTTCTCCCCACAACACACACAGATACAGACACTGGTTTGACTTTTTTCTTTTCTCAGTATGATGTTATTATTAAAAATCTGGGTTTTTACCTCAAGTCAGTGATGAAGGAGAGGCTTTAATTGTTGTCATTGGTGTTACTGTTGCTTTTCTTCCCTGCCATTATGCAGCAGCTAGGGGATAGGGCAGCATGAGGTGAGGTCTGCTTTGGTGGTGTTGGGGGTGGGAGGAGACCCAGGGTTCAGGACAGAGGGCAGTCTCCCGGGATGCTGGGGATCATCAGGAGGGAAGCTTCAGGCTGGAGGATATCAATAACCACTTCTCTTCTGACCTAGTCTTCACTTGACTTTTTGGGAAATGATCCCCCAAAGCCCCACATGAGCCCACAGAGAAAGGAGAAGAAGTGGGCAGAAGGGCTCTTTCGGCTTTATTTGCTTTGAACCTAGAGTGGAGTAAGGACATAATCCTAACTAACAGTGTGGGCGATCCAGACTCACAAATAACAGGATTTTCATAGACCTCTATGTTTTCAGTGTAGCATCATCAGATAGAGAAGACTGCTTGTTTAAGAATCACTACATCTGAATAAACCCAAGGATGAACTCTGGGAGCAGGCTTGAGTTTTCTTTCTACCACCGAGTAGCCATGTCAACTTAAATTTTGTAATGTCCCTGTTCTTCAGTCTTCCTCCATGGAAAGTGAGGACAAAACTAGCAGCGCCCTATTGATTGATGTGAGTTATTTGAGTCTAGAGTTCAGTGGTGTCTCCACTTCTCAGGATACAGAAGTCATCCTGGTGCTTTGCTCCAGACCCACTTTATTTTTCCTACCTTCCTGACCTCATCCAGCCCTATGGTATTAAAATGATAGCTCTCAACTTTATGTCTCTGGGTTCTTCTGATGTCTAGATTTATGTAATCAACTCTCTTCTTTTTTTTTTAAATTTTATTTATTTATTTATTTAAAACATTTTATTTGACAGAGATCACAAGTAGGCAGAGAGGCAGGCAGAGAGAGAAGAGGAAGCAGGCTCCCTGCTGAGCAGAGAGCCCGATGCAGGGCTCAATCCCAGGACCCTGAGAACAGGACCTGAGCGGAAGGCAGAGGCCCAACCCACTGAGCCACCCAGGCGCCCCTAATCAACCCTCTTCTTAACATTTCCTCTTAGATATGGGATAGGCATCTTGAATTTAATGCTTCCAAACTTTTGATAAACTCAGTCATTCTAACTGACTTTCTCTTATGTTTCTGCTTCCTTCATAAATGACACTATTAGCCACTCATTTGCCAAGTTGAAAACTTAGAGGTGCTCCTAGATCCCAGTCTTTTCCCCACCCTCTACCCACTTCATGTCCAGATCTATTCCACCAGCATATCCTGTTGACTCTACTACCAAACTATATACTGGGTACCAGTTCTCCGATGCCCACTGCTACTCTCCTCATCCCAGTACTCGTCGCCTCCCATATGGGTCACTGAAATAACCTGAAAGCATATCTGTGTCTGCTCTCCTCCCGCTGCATTCCATTGCCCTAACAATGACCAGAATGGCCAGAATTTTAACAGGTGCATGACTTTCTCCTTCTTCACTTCTGAAGCTCATTCATTCATACTTTCTCCTCCTTAGCACAATGTCTTTAAGTGCAAAGATTCTATGAAAATGCATGTAAATATCCTTGAGAATAAAACTTACATCATGATTACACATACCCATTGGACAGTTTTACGTAATTACAGACACCCATCAGTCAGTTTTACAAGCCCTTCTCTGAGGAGCCACTGCAAATTAACTCTTCCTTCTCGACACTTGACACGGAATGAAATGCTCTGCTAGATTCTTATACATTTAGAAAAATATCTGTGTGGTTTTTCCACTGTTCAAGGATGCATATGACCAAATCCCTGCCTAAATGTTGACTTCCTTTCATTCTTGTCCAATGACATAAACAGTTTCCCTGTGTATTTCTCAAACACCCCATGCCTCTTGCTGCCTTGAGAACTTTGCATTTATCTTCTCTGCTTGTGGTTTTCTTCCCCTACTGCCAGGTAAGCCTGGCTTTTGTCTTTCATGTCATTAGCATGACAATAACTTATCACTGAATCCAGGTAGCCTTCCTGTCTTTGCTACCTACCTCATCCCATTATCATTTTTTCTTTTTCTTTATAGCTCTTACCAGTGTCTGCAAGCATTTCACTTACTTTTTACTTCTGATTGCCACCCCCTTCCCATCAAAGTCTCAAGTCCATGTGAGCCATAGAGTTCTATATGCCCAAGGGGAGGAAGAGTGATGGGCAGTAGTTACTCAACGTTTCCATTGGAAAAAAAAAAGATATGAATGAATAAGGGAAGGGACAAAAGAGGGGACACAGGACTGTAAGTTTAAAGAATATTAGATTAAATTTTGACCTACATGTTTCACACATTGCTTTCCCCCCACAAGGTTGGGGGCAAGACATCTGGGCCTTCCTATCAATTGAATACATGGCCTTTGAAATGAGAGTGAGTGGGTTCTGTTAGAAGAAGCCCAGTGTGACCGGAGCAAGGAGAGCTGAGGGAAATGGGATGAGAGCTGTGACCGGAGAGGTGGAGTGCATGCCAGCTTAGGAACTGTGTGCTGTGGTCTCTGGAAAACTAGAGGACAGCATGTTTCGAGTCATGGAAAGACATTTTCTTGAGCACTTTATTTTGTGCCCTGTTACCTGTTGCCATTAGTATTTAGTAGGCTTCCTGAAGCGAAAGTGTTGGATCTGGTACAATGAAGTGCATGAAAAACATTCTAAGACTTCTAATTGTAAAATTAAAACAATTACAACAACAAACCAACAGAAAACCAAAGAGTAGAGAAATGAATTGCCCATGGTTTGTGCAGAAGAGATGGCATAGGGGTTCCATTATTATCCAAAAACTTATATTGTTTATTTTAGGGGTTGGGGGGGGAGTGGGTGCGTGTCGGAAGAGAAATGGCTTAAAAACATACCTACAACCTGTGAATAGAGAGGAAGTGAGGGGGAAGTTCTTATAGTATCTCTCTAGGAACCTTCAGCATCTGCAAGGGCATACTGCTCATTACCAAAGTAAAGGTCTTTGCCTTGTACTTCCTTGGGGAGTTCAGAATGAAGTCTTTCCAATTATTTCTGTAGGACTGAATTGCTACCCTCTCATCAAGACATCAAGCAAAGATTAAGGTACGGCCAGTCCTGAAGCAGAGGACTGGAAGAACTTTGTAGGGACAAAGTAAAGGGGAATGAAGAGGGCAGGTCTGCATGCTCTGTGGCAGGTGGATGGGAGCCTGGGGGTGAGTGGACAAGTGATCAAGAGGAGTCGAGCCGTGTGTTACCTGGTTAGTGAATAAGAAAGCAGATGCCTGGTACGAATACAGGGGCAAGCTGAGACACCCCTTGAGCAGAAGTGAGGAACCTTACCTAAAGAGAATCCCACCTTGTAAGCAAGGATGGAATCTGTCTTGCAGATATAGTCAGTAAACACGTGGCTGGCACGGAGCCCTTGGCAAACTACGGTGTCAGTCACGGGCCCTGGCTGCAGTTGTGATGTTTCCCTTTATCTCTACTTCCCTCTCCTCTGTTCAGTACCTTTCCACTTAGCATGTTTGGCACATTATTAAGTGTGCCCTCAGATACTGGGTTAACAAATATTTTCCTTTTTTCCACTAGTTTCTTATCTCTTAGAAGCACAGGCATGTTGAGACTCCCACTCAGGGGTGCCTGGTGGCTCAGTGGGTTAAAGCCACTGCCTTGGGCTCAGGTCATGATCCCAGGGTCGTGGGATCGAGCCCCGCATCGGGCTCTCTGCTCTGCGGACAGCCTGCTTCCTCCTCTCTCTCTGCCTCTCTGCCTGCTTGTGATCTCTGTCTATCAAATAAATAAATAAAATCTTTTTAAAAAAAAATGACTCACTGTGCCCAAGATGCCTCCACTTCTTTCTAAGCCCATCAATGCCCACCCCCAGAACTCTAACCCAGCCATGTTGAGACAAGGCTACACTTACCCAGGCTGTTCTCCTTGTTCTGCTTTGCTCAGTCCCCAGGCAGGGCCCAGGGAGCTTGACCTGAGCTCTTACCTTGATAACTATGTCTGTGGAAATCAGGATCAATGATGGTCATATTCATGTCATTTTAATCTCTCTTAATTTAAGGGCAGTAGCCCATTCATTCATGGTTATCTTGTGAAGCAGATTCTGAACTTCAGTCACATTTGTACATTTGAACATTCAGGGAAGATTAAAAAAAGACTCAGAAAATGAGATAACACACCTTCCTGGCATTTACTTTTCCTCTGAAACATCAGGAAAATCCAGCTGAACACCTGGCTATGAAGCCCCATACCTCATACTCTGAGAAACAGAGTAGACTTTTGGTTGCCAGGGGCTTGGGAGTGGGGGAAATGAGATGTCGATCAAAGGGTACAAACTTTTAGTTATAAAATAACCAAGTTCTGGGGATCTAATGTGCAGTTTGGTGACTACAGTTAACAGCCCAGTATTATATATTTGAAAGTCGCTAAGAGACTAGATTTTAAGTACTCTCACGTACACACAGAAAGATGACTATGTGAGGTGACAGATGTATTAACTAACCATATTGTGGCTATATATATATATGTATATAATCATACTGTACATTTTAAACTTACATTGTGTTATATGTCAGCATCTTAATAAAGCCGGAACAAAGAAAGAATGAAGGAAGAGAATTAAACACTGACATGGGGAGATTGCTAAACTGAACATTAAGTCGGTTGGGTTTATTACGAACTCCCAAACCCACGGGCACTCGTCCCAGCTTTCCGGGTCAGTGAGCTGACTGCCACAGATGGAAGGCAGGCCACACAAAACGCCTGTCCAGAACCTTCCCGTTCCCAGCCCCCACAAAAGTGAGACCTCTGATCTACCAGAGGCTCCAGTTCACCTTAGAAAGAAACAGACTTAGGTGACTTTCTTTTTTAATCTGGAAATCCTAGTAACATTTGGGGCCAGCTAAGTCTTTGTTGTAGGGGTTGCCACTTGCCTTCTGGTAGGTTGGGTGACGACGTTATTCACTTTTTCTCACGGGAGGCCGGTAGCACTCCCCAACTGTGACAACCAAAAGTGTATCTAGACGTTGCCGAATGTTGCCCCCATCCTCACCCCACACTGGGCCTCACCACACTGTGAGTTAGACATGGGTAACAGAAGTGCGTCCCCCTAGACTCGGCGTCAGTTGCTTTAACTATGAAATGGGGATAATAATAACATAGACGTTGGCCTACAGGTTAAGTGATGTAGTGTTTAATGAGCACTTATATGGCATGCGCATTTCAATTGTTTATTAATGTAATAGGACATTCCTGTGCAGGAGGTGATATCGTTAAGTCCATTTTACAGATGAGAAAACCAAGACACAGAAAGGTTAAATGACTCTCCCAAGGTCATACTGGAAGTAAGTGGCAGAGCCAGAGTTCAGACCCAGGTAGTCTGGCAACTGAACCTGGTTCCTCCTTATGCCAGGCTGCCTCTCAGAAGGTAGGTGTAGATCATGTAGGTGTAGGTGTAGAGGTGTAGATGTCCAGCAGCTAGCAAGAGCTGAACATGTCGCCTTGATGGTTAGATTTAGATTAACGTTATTATTTTATACAGCCCCAGAGGCAAGTGCGAGGCCAGGTGTTTCCTTTTGTACTTTTTATGCTGTGTCCTTACGACCACCTTGTGAGTGGGAAGGCAGGCAGGTAATAGCATCCTCATCTGATGAATAATGAGCCAGCAATGAGATGAGGCTGGGAGAAGATCTCAGTCTTTCCCGTCCCCAGGCCAGTTCTCTGTAGTAGCACAGGCCACTTCCTCTGGAGCACCGTTCCAGGTTTTTGGAGAACACAAGGAAGATCACAGTGTGGAAGGATCTGCTTCCAAAAGACTTATGATAGGTGGAGGGACAAAAGCATAAGCACAAGAAAAAATGTATGGTAGCGGAGGAGGAGAGTGGAGAATCCACTAGCTGTAGGGGGTGCGAGGAGTGCTAGCTAGGACAGGGATTCCAAAGAGGAGAAGGGAGTTAAAAGCCCTACATTACCTAGGATTCCAAATAAATGTTTTAATTACCATAAAAAAAAAAGTGCTCTGGGCTTTGCAGAATGGCTGGGGCTTGGATGCTGGGGTGAAGGAAGAAAGGGGGCTACATTTAAGGAGCCCCAACTGAGTGCCAGGTGTTGTGATGGACACTCTCCATACAGTAGGGTTCTGCTGAGTCAGCATCCCCAGGAAGAAGTGGGTGCTGGATCCCTGCTTTATGGATGGGCTCACACTCTTGCAGGAAGTCACATTGCTCGTCTCTGGTGGAAATCAAACTGAAACTCCCTCTTCCAAGTCCAAAACCCAAGTTGTTTCATGTGGAAGTACAAAAAAGGGAAGGGCATGATAGGCTTAGAGAGCAGCAGAAAGATGGAAAGTAGGTAAACCACAGTGGCATGGGTGTAAATAGACGTTTCCTTGTAAACAGAGAATGCTTGTTCTAGAACAATGTGGAAACAAGCTTATCGAGGTAAACTGGTTTCCTTCCAAGGACTTACCGGTAACTGATACTTTCTGTTGTTTGTTTGCTTCTTGACTGTCTCTCTGCTCCCCAGTGAGCCCCTGGGAGAAAGTGACCTTCAGTCCCTCCAACAATGGTTGCTGTCTAAAGGGCCCTAAGTATATATTGTAAAATAAAACTATATAAACTATAAACCTATATTAAAAAAAAAAAACTAAAGTGAAAGGAAGAACAAACGATAAACAGAGCAGGTTAGTGAATGAAAAATAACTTAGAGAAATATCTACGGATGTAAGGCAATTAATTTAACATTCAAAATTAAGCCATGAAGATAAATAAATGTAGGGGGGATAAATATGAGTTACTGAGTTTAATCATAATACGTACCCTGATTTATTTTCGTTCATTAAAGACATATTTGTAGAGTGTCTAATAAATGTCCGGCAGTAAATTAGGATCTAGAGATTCAAAATGAGAATAAAATATTGTTCTTGTTCTTAAAGATCTTTACCAACTCCTAGGGAATTTGGACATGTGAGTTATTTATCAGTGATAAAGAACTCAAAGCTGCCTAAGTTGGGGCCAGTGATGCATGTACTCAGTGGTGGTTCCACTGATGGATGGACAACTTTGGAAATAGCTTTTGTGTAGAGGAAAAGTTCTGGGCTATTTTTTTCTCATAAATTTAATGGGAGCTAGGACAACTCAATGCAGTCTTAGGCCTTATTAACCTTAATTCACACTCTAAATCACATCCAGAATATTTCCTTAATCTATGAACATCAATTTTAAAGAATTCTTTTATTTTATTTTATTTTATTCATTTTAACAGACAGAGATCACAAGTAGTCAGAGAGGCAGGCAGAGAGAGAGAGAGAGAGAGGAAGAGAAGCAGGCTTCCCGCTGAGCAGAGAGCCCGATGCAGGGCTGGATCCCAGGACCCTGGCATGACCTGAGCCAAAGGCAGAGGCTTTAACCCACTGAGCCACCCAGGCGCCCCTGATTTTAAAGAATTCTTGACAAAATAAAGAATGTGTAGTATTTCAAATCTGGGATATGAGGGCATAAGGAAACTGTAAGGAGTGATATAATTTGATTATTTTGAGCCCATTTTACAGTATATTGTAAGATAAAGGATACATAATTATGTCATGTTGTTGCCACCAATATTTTCAGGATAAAAGAAAAGGTTGTGAATAGAAAACCAAATATATTAAGTAAACACTTTGGAATCTCAAATATGATTTGTAAATATCACTGTGAGTTCATCCTATCTTCAATTTTAATGAAATGCATGTTTCCCAGCTCTGTGCAAAGGTCTAGAAGCCATGCCTGTCTAGTGGCAATGGTCATCTCTAATATCCAGATATCATTTTTAAATACCATTTGCCACTAACAGGAATAAAGGTTCCTTCTAGAAATAGCTGATTCCAGGTCAGGCACAGGGAATGTAAATGATTGTGGGATGTCTTCTTGAGCCAGAAAGCACGGAAGGTCACACAGGGTCATGCTGAAGAGACACGGGGAGCCAACTTGAGACACTCCCACAGATCAAGGGTGGGAAATTTTTGCTTCAAAAATATGATGTCTTCAAATGATTTAAAAAACATGGAATGTATTTTAAACAACCAGTGTGCACCAATTTTTTTAAGGAGTAAGAAACAAAACAAGATTCTTGATCACCAGTTAAAGTTAACTAAGCACTCACTAATTATTCTGATGTTTGATAATTAAGGGGAAATGATTAACCCTTTGTCTTCTTTTTCCTATATGAATTATTTCAGGGTAAGTGAAATATTTCAGGGTAACCAAATTAGACCTAGTGTATGAGGGGTAATTCTTATATTAAGAAAAATTTAACTGATTAATAGAAAAACCACCGTTTCATGATTGGTGATGAAAGATATATCATGGTGATGGCAATGAAGGGCAAAAATCAAGGGTTAAAGCTTGACAGCGATCTTTATTTATTTATTTTGTAATTTTTTTTTCAGTGTTCCAAGATTCATTGTTTATGCACCACACCCAGTGCTCCATGCAATACGTGCCCTCCTGAGTACCCACCACCAGGCTCACCCATCCCCCTATCCCTCTTTTCTCCAAAACCCTCGATCTTTAAAAAGAAAAGAGGAGACTGCCATTACGTGAACCTACCAGTCATTGTTAACATTGTTAAAGCTGAGGCATCCCAGACACGATGTAGCTTCCTGTATGATACAGTAGGAAGTACTCCGTACAACCCAAGAAACAATTTTGCAAAATAAATTCACTTGCATCTAATCAAGACTTTAGAATTGATTTCCAGTATGCAGGAAATCTGGGGTCACAGAGGAACTTGTTCAACATGAGCAAGCAGTCAGTCAAATCTAGAATACGGGATTTTCTACTGGTCAGTTTACCCAATTTCTTAAAAAGTCCACTGAACCTTAAGAGGAGTTTTTTCTATATATATTTGTAAAGGATTTAGGTATAATCAAATGCAAACGATACTTTATTCAGATTCCAACTTAGACAAATCAAACACAAAAATGTGTTTTTTTTCAAAATGAGTAATGAGCTAGATTATAACCCAAAAAATTAAATAAGCATCCATGAGCCCATAATGAGGTAAATGAATGAATGCATAAATAAATAAGAGGAAAAAGGCAAATCTTCCTTACAGAAAAACTCAACTCATATATGTAGATAGTCTTTCCTCAAGGAGATGGACAGTATGGAAAATAGGAAATTTTCAGTGGAGAAATCCAGCACACACTGCTAGACATTCGTAGTGCTGTATACATGCATGTGTGCATATGTAGACACAAATTTACATGTATGTGTGTGTGATGCACATCTACAATGTGTCCCTTTAACCAGGTGATCAAGGTGAGTGGTATCCATGGTATAAAGCACTGAGAAACATTTTTCTTAACCTTCGTGGTTAAGAAAGATCTTAACCACAGAGAGAAGGAAGGATCTCCCCAAAACCTGTGACTCCAGTCTATTCATGGAAAAAAATTGGACAAACCTCAAAGAGAGACCTGCTACAAAATAGTTCTTTCAAAGTATCAAGGCTATAAAGATCTATTTAATATTCTGCAAATCTAAGCCTTTCCACTAAATTTATACTAAAATGTGTAACAAGGTTTAGGGTCATTCCTACTCACATAAAGGACTTTGGTTCTTAAATCATAATCTACTTTGGTGGCTGGGTATCTTCTTTTCCCCACATTAAATGGAATGGGGGAGGTACTATAATAATTTCCATTTACAGTTTTAGATTCGTGGCTTTTATGAGAAATTTAGGATGCATTGATCCTAACTTTGTAGATGATGAAAAATTGTAGTGGAAAAGGGCCCAGACCGAGGCTGCTGCTGAAAAACCCTGCCATAGTCAGTCACTTTAGAGAGACAGAAGCTTCCGGGCACCTGGGAACACAGTCGGTCCGGATCTTACTCTTGGTTTTGTCTCGGGTCATGATCTCAGGGTCCTGGGATTAAGCCCCCTTCAGGGCTCTGGGCTCAGTGGGAAGTCTGCTAGAGATGCTCTCTCTCCCTCGGCCCCTTTCCCACTGCTCACACTCTCGCTCTCTCTTTCTCTCTAAAATAAAAAAGTAAATCTTGAAAAAAAAAAAAAAAAAAAGGACGTAAGCCTAGTGTGGAGGGCCTTGGCTCCCTCTAAGCATAGTTTGGAAATGGGAACACATGTGTTACGTGTTTTAATGTCCTGATGGTGAGAAGGTATTCGCATGCTGACCTTATCCCTGGGAATGTGACAACCGGTGGTCGACAGCTTCTAAAGATCAAGCATTTTACTGTGGTTGGTGCTGCACCCTTGCTGTGACCATCCAGGGCAGACAGGAGGAAACACACCTGAACCATATGGGCCACAGAGGAGACTGTGGGCGCCCGTCCCAGGGAACTTCATTGACTTAATAACCTATCAGCCCTGAGCCATCCTGGGAACTTGCAACTCGGTGTCTCAGTAGAGATTGTGGATGGATACGTAAAAACAGAATAGACCGGGAAATCCTGCTCATCTCCTTTTTTCCCAGGAAGTCTCCCCGCCCTCACCCCCTGTTACTACACCCAAGAATCAAGAGAGACGGTAACAACAAGTAGGAACATGTGGAGGGGTGTGTGTGTGGGCATGTGTGTGTGCGCGCTTGTGTGAACATGTGTGTGTGTGGCGGGGGGAGGGGTTCTGTTCATTGTCCAATCCCAATAAATCTTCCCAAGATCATTCCTTTCTTTCTGCCTCTTTCCCTCACGCACACACACGTAGGTTTTTTTCTTTCGTTTCTTTCTTCATTTTTGCCACCCCTTCCAGGTAAGTGGCACTGCTAACGCCATGTTTTGTGGGGGCGTCCGAGAGAGGCAGGAAGGGAGTCAGGGAGGTAACGCTTCGGCCCGTGCAGGTGCCCCCTGCCCTAGGCTTACTGCCCGGGGCAACTGTAGCTGCTGTGGGGCAGGAGCTGACCTGGCTCAGCTCTGGCAAGTTCATTTGCGTTGTGGTTTTGACCTCCACTTCCCCCCACCCTCCGCCCGCCCCCCGCCCCCCGCCCCCACCAGGGACCACATCAGGGACCACATCAGGACAAAAACTCCCTCTCCTGACCCTGAGGAGGAGACCGTTGGGTATTCGAAGCAACCTCAGTTAGGATCCACCCTAGCTAAGTCTCAAGACCTGTGCATGCACAAAAAAAGACAACCCTGCCCTGCCCCCCTCCCCAACACACACACGCATGCACACACACACACCGGTGCCTTCTCCAGCCTGTGTCCCACCGTGAGTATACTCTCACTTTGAGCAATGCTGAGCCGTGTACCTCACCACACTGTTCTGTCCTTGAATTCTTTCTTGCTAGAGAACAAGAACCTCTCAGTAACAGGGGCACAGACTCCCCTGCAGTGTTTGGAAGAATGGGGGGAATTCTCATTGCAGTGGCCAAGTGGCTTCAACTACCCTCTCTAAGCTTTGATTTTAACCTAAGAAATTATTTAACCTAACCCTTTAACCTAAGAAATTCTCATACCAAGTCTGGCCTGAGAAACACAGTTTGAGTGTATTTCTCTTCATTTCCCAACTGCTAATGGCTCGTGCAATTAGAGACCTCAGTCACTTTACTTACATTAGCTGCCAGAAATGTTGTTCTGCACGCTTTATCTGCTTCGAACCTCTATGAACTCCCAGACATTTATATACCATTTACATATCTTGAGTATTTATATTTGAATGATGGTAATTATTGAGTGTGTGTGTGTGTGTGTGTGTGTGTGTGGTGTGTTAATGATCATACAGTCTGGCAATTAACAGCCTAATATCTCCATTTCATCTTTTTTAATGATTTCCCTAAATGCCTCTGAAAATATCCTTCCTTTTTGAGATTTTTTCCTTTAATAAGGATGTTCCTGAGTTATATTGATTTCCCCTGCCTCAGTCACATGGAAGTAGCCTACACAGATGTGTGAGTATTCAAGGTGAAGTAAAGTGGGGTCTATTAGCCTTTTCCAAAGAGGAAATTCTCTTTTTCCCCAAGACGTCACTCACATGTATGTTTCCAATTTAATTCTGTTTCTTTTGACCTTTGTTGGGATATGAGAGCTAATTTCCTCTTTTCCTCCCATTCTTTAACGTATCAAGTTACACAGGCCATATGAAGCCATATGTATAGACTGGGGTACAACTCCCCCCTCCTCACAGACAGTATTTATTCCTTATTTCCGTACTTATTTTTTTATATCTGATTCAAGCATCTCAGGGAAGTTACAAATTGTACAGGTGCAGGCGATCTTTTTCCCTGATGATTGCTTAAATCCTAATTGCTTAAAAATAAAAATAGTTCTCCACTTCTCTCCAAGCTTAAAACAAAGAACAGCAACAAAAATCATTCCCAAACAGAAACTACTTAAAATACCACACCAAGTACCACGAGGTTAGGCCAACACACTGTAGATGATACGATGCTCAAATACAAGCCATTGAGATTGTATTGGAAACAGTCCTCTAAATATTCTCATGGGCGTGAGTGTTGGCTTTGACTCTCTGGACAGTTAGCTGGAATATTTCATTGCACCCTAGTCAGTTGGGTAAATGACATTTATTATTGCTGTATTGTAAGAGCCCCACAGTTTACAATTTAGTTAATGACAGAACGTAAAACCAGTAAGAATCAATAAGGAGAAGAATTATCCGAGTGTTTTCAAACTGGGCTCAAACATTTGAAGTAGAACAATTTCTGTGGTCTCAGTGTTCCACAAGGTCCAGCTCATGAAGGACAGCATACACGTGGGCTGTGACTCATTCTGCTGAAGCCAGTGTGGGCTCCTCGACTGAGTGGATGCTGGGGCAGAGAACAGAGTCCCTCTTCAACTAGCTACATGGCATGTGGACATATTTCTTGCCCAGTCCTGCATCCTGGCACCTCTCCAGAGTTCCAGGTCACCCCTTCTTTCTGGAGCTCAAGAGCACGCTTTCTGTTTTTGTGGGTTGCAGTTGCAGCTTTAAAAAAAAAAAAAAAATTTATTTATTTATTTGACAGAGAGAGATCACAAGTAGGCAGAGAGGCAGGCAGAGAGAGAGGGGGAAGCAGGCTCCCTGTGGAGCAGAGGGCCTGATGTGGGGCCCAATCCCAGGACCCTGGGATCATGACCTGAGCTGAAGACAGAGGGTTTAACCCACTGAGCCACCCAGGCACCCCATCAGTTGCAGCTTTATCCAGCTTCTGCATGACTTCGTTCAGCGGGGTTTGGTCTGGGCTGTGTCTGGGCCAGGTTTGGCTTGAGTGAAGCTTGAACATCTTGACTTTACCACCTGCTCTCCTCACTTAACCAGTTGCCCTGAGCTTTTGTGCTAGATTAAATAATCTCGATACTTTAAACAATTTAGAAGAAATTATGTGATGTTATGTTACCCATAAGTGAACATCCACTGTGTCATTTGAGAAATTTAGGACTTGGCCAAACACTGGGCCTTGTCTCTCCAGCTCCATCCAGAGAGGATCAGGTTCCCCCCTTGAACTAAATACAAACAGGGAGCCAGGGAACTGTTCGTGGGCTCCCTTGTCTCCACTTGGCCCTTTTCACTTGTCAAATGGGATCACTTGGGTTGGGTGGGTAGATGAACACTGGTCCCATTTTGCCAACAGACTGATAAAATTCCTCCAGAAACAGTGCTCAGGTTGTCAGGCTTCCCTTTGAAGAGCTCACTCTTCCTTTCACTGATTCCAACACCCCTTCCAAGATGAAGCCCACCTGTGGGAGCGTCTTCTTTCCTTCCATGGTGGAGGTGGTCTGCAGCTACACAGACTAAGGGGACACATTGATGGAGAGAGACCAGAGACAGGCTCTGGATGTGAGGCCCGGGAGCTGGGCCAGAGCTCACGGGATGTGAAGGGGTCCACAGAGCAGGTGTGACGCCCCTTGTGTCTCGGCGAGCTTCCCATCGTAGTCCCTCCCAGGTGCTCTGTCAGGAGGTGGGAGGCAGCGGCATTCTTCTACCATTGCCTTTTTGTCTTCAAGCTTATGTCACCCATGGGTAGACTTGACCCTGATAAACCAGCCTCTTCTGTTGAGGGGATAATGTAGGCCTGTGTGGGGAGACAGGCTTTACCGGGAGCTAGAGGCAGAGCTATTGTTCAGGCCACCTGGACTTGGCTCTGCTGTCTCCTCCGGATGCAAGTCAGATTTGGGAGCTATCAAGTGCCGGTCTAGCCCTGGCCATTGTCTCCTCTGACAGCCTTGCAGGAAGGAGGCGTGTCCGTTCCCTCAGCTGCAGTGGGGCATTCTTCTTTCTTGTCTGTTAAGCACTGTGGTCTTAAAACTACAAGGACCATCCCAATGCACACGGAAAGCTAGCTATTCACAGGAAGTCTATGTAAATAAATTAGCCAGATGTATTTATTATTAATCTTTTATTTCAGGTAAGCAGGCTCTGAGAGGAAGGCCAGGGTGATCCTGAGGTAGCCCTCTGTTCTGAACACTCCCTATGTCAGGAACCTTAAAACTTCAGAAGGAGAACAATCCATTGCTAGTTGTGAGAAAAAGACTCTTTGTGGCCACAAATGACCCTTTATTATTATTATTTTTAGGTTTTAAAAAATCTATTTTTGTTTTGTTTAAGATTTTATTTATTTATTTGACAGAGAGAGCCAGAGAGAGAGCAAGCACAAGCAGGGGTAATGGCAGGCAGGAGAGAAGCAGCCTACCCACTAAATAAGGAACCTGATCTGGGGCTCCATCCCAGGACCCAGGATCATAACCTGAGCTGCAGGCAGCCACTTAACCGACTGAGCCACCGAGGTGCCCCATAGGTTTTAAAAATCTAAGGTACAACTCAGGAAATGATCAGAACGTAGCAGTCTCTAACGACATATGCTTTGTGTTGGCTAATGAATTGGAATCGGCCGACCCTACTCGCCTAGCCCAATCACCTTGGAAGGGAAGGAGCTAGGTCAGGATTCTGCCTCCGGTTAGGAGACCAAAGTGAACGCCCCCTGGGTCAGACAGGAGACACATTCAGCTGCTGGACAGAAACCACTCATTGTCCAGGGCTCAGATGTTAGGGTCTTAGGGACCCAGGCTTACGCCATCTTGTCCTGGTCTAAGACCTCCAGCTTACTCCAACTTGCCTTCCTTCCACTCTGAAGAAACAGTGCAAGGGAAAGGGGAGCGTATGTTCCATCCCTTTTAGGTACACCAGCCAGGCTTAGCACACATGATTTCACTAACTTCCCTCCAGGTAAAATGCAGTCATTTGGCCAAAGCTAGCTGTGAGAGAGCTGGTAGGAACATAGCACACAAAAATTACCAACTTTAGCTGATATGGGTCTACTTGGAAGTTCCATTACTGTACAAGAATGTGACATGGATCCTGGGGTGACCACCCCTGTCTCTTTCCCAGCCTCCAGAAGCATCCGGCAGATTTATCCTTGGCAACTTGGAGTGGCAGTTAAAACAATTGGCAAGTTTTAAGAAGGGAAAGCTCACTTATATTGTGTCTCTTCTTTCAAGTCATATAGCTGCAGTGGTCCATTTCTTTCTGATGTCTACACTCGGTTGTTGAACCTATGACTACACTCGGTTGTTGAACCTATGAATTGTCTCTCCTTTGATGGGATATTTGTTCAATTTTGCCTGGTCCAGAAGATACTCAATACCATTTCCCATTGGCTGTGTACTTGTGTCATGATAATCTTGCCATTACTGCGGCCCCACCAAAGGTAGTCTTTGACACTGAAGGCAGTCTGTTAACTTCATCATCATGAAAGGCTTTTCTCATACAATGTTGGGAGTCAACACTGAGGAAAAAAGAAAGCAAAACCTATGACCGGAGACACAAAAAGACTGATTAATTGTCCTCCCCTCTTGGCTCTGTTTATAAAGTAACCACTGAAAAAGTTGTCATGTTTCTTCCCCTCAACCCCCTGCCCCCAGGGTTATTGATGACTCCAAGAGGAGGCCTGCGAGATATAGCCAAGATTTCCAAAAGGGAGATAGACTAGACAGAGAGTAGATACTGAGCTATAAATGAGAAACTAGGACCTAAAAGGCATGTCACGAGAGCAGGACGATGTGGGATAGCCTATACCCTGGTATTGGATGCAGGAACCAGACTCTTGGGCCATCTGGGTGGCTCAGTTGTTAAGTTTCTGCCTTTAGCTCAGGTCATGATCCCATGGTCCTGGGATCGAGCCCTGCTTTGGGCTCCCTGCTCAGCAGGAAGCCTGCTTCTCCTTCTCCCACTCCCCCTGCTTGTGTTCCCTCTCTCACTCTCTCTCTCTCTGTCAAATAAATAAGTAAAATCTCCAAAAAAAAAAAAAAAAAGGAACTAGACTCGAGGGTAAGTGATGTTAGGCTTACCTGAGGTACTGAATGGTCAGTGAGTTGACAAATAGAATATAGAAACCAGGTATTGGGCTCCATGATATGATAGCTGTGCCATCCCACCTTTAGAAGAATTTATGGCAACCCACTTGGAGAGAATTCTAGGTTGCTGGCAAGATGTGAGTCTGTGGCCCACTGTGGCAGACAAAACTGGGGCTGACCTGGTGCTTTTTCACAAATGATAGCGTCAGTCAGAGATCAAACCAGGCCCACTGCTGTATCATTTCCATTTTCCCCTTCTTCTTTCTCCTCCTGATTTATCACTCTGTCCTCTAGCAAGCCACTGATGTGTCCTTGCTCATGGACCCAATCAAAAAGACTGATCTGCCAACGACAACAAATAACCAAAAATCTTTAGTACGGTGAGAGACGTCACCTGTTCCCTTTACGTTGTGGTTCAAGACTCCCATGAAAATGGCCTGTCAGTGGTTGACTATCTCGCCTTTCCCTTTATTTTCTTCTGAAGGACTCCTCTTCCTTCTGCTCCAGTGCAGACAGAGCTATGCAGCTGTGTTTATGCACACGTGTGCAGTCCCTTCCTTGCTCTCCCTTGGTGAGTCATTTGATTAGTCCTTGAAATGCAGCACCCAGTTTCCACTCCAGAGAGACGTTGGTTCATAAGAACCAGCCCTGCCCTCCTGTGGGAGCTGAGTAAATCCCCCAAGGCCATCCTAATGAGACCAACAGTCTATGGTGTTCTTCCCATGAAAATGAGGTGACCCCAGTCAAATTTGGCCCATTCGAGAAATCAGAGAAGAATCCCAGAAGGAGGGCAATGTATCAGTAAAGGTCCAGATCCTTCCAGATTTTGTCATTCTTTTCCATATGCCCAGGGCATACTCCTCTCATCCTCCTTCACTTCCCAGAGGAAACAGAGCCCCCGACTCAAGAAGCAAACTGGTCAGGCACTTTTCTGCTAGTGAGACAGCTCTCCTACCCTACTCCTCTGCCCCTCTTATTTCCGTGCCTCTTTCCAGTGCTTGGAAACTGGACTAGAATAATGAGGATTTTTGAAAACAGATGCTACCTTTCTCAAAGATATCCTTAAGCAGCCACATTTTTGGATGATAAACCCTCATCATTCATGGCTCTGTCCAGAAGCTGTTGGAAAAGTAAAGAAATTAAAGAAAAGCATATCATTCCTTTCTTTTTTGCCAGATTGTTTATATACCCTTCCTCTTACTCTAGGCCTCCTGTGGGATAGACGATTAAACAAATTCATACCGACGTCCTAATTACATTCGGCACGCTCCTCTCTTTCCTCAGGCTCAATCTGAGGGAGGACAAGACTGTCCTTTGGAAAGGACAGAACAGCTCCGCACATTTGCATATTGGAAACTGCCTTACATGCACAGTTTTTCAGTCATTTTCCCTAATCCCTGTATAAGCTGGGTGGAGAAGATCACTCTCTGAATTCCAATGAGAAGAAGAGGGGCACGAGGAATACAGACTCCCAGAGCCTGTCCTTGTAAGCTAATTCACTAACCTGAGATGCGGGGATGGCAGTGGGGAATGGAGTTGGAAAGTTGCAGAGATGGAAAATAGTAATGTCTTTGGTTTTCATACGTACAAAAAGTGAGGTTTGGTGAATCGATATATCTTGGCAGACACGTGGGCTAAATTTAGCACAGGAGGAGTAGAGCTAGAAGGAGGATTTAAGTGACAAATCTGAAAAACCATTTTAGTTATTGTGTGAGTAACATGTGGGATTAAGGAGAGGAGAAGTCTGAAGAATTATACTTTGGAATTTCCTCTTTGCTTTGGTGTGTGAGATGTGTTCAACCTTAGGATTAATGAGAACATGGAGACTTACGTATCACCCATGATTTTCAGTGGCCCCAGCTATCTTGCAGACAGACCCCTGAACGCCTCTTCAGGACCTAAGGACTCATGCTGTACATGTGGGGTGCAGATCAAAGTCTGAAAAGCTATTACTACTAATAATACTAGTATTAGTTGATTTACTAATACTAATAATATTAGCTGGTCTGATCGCCAAGTGTCCGCCGCTGTGGCTCATTTGTGTTACAAATGTGATTCTTAATTCATCTCAGCTTAACATAGATTGAGATGTTCAAAGATTTTTTCAAGGACATAAATGAGTCATGATAAACCTTTTCCTGTGTGAGGATGAATGTGGGTACATAATCATTATTTGAGCAGGATGTTCCTTTAGAAAGCACTCGAGACGAGACATCTCCAGACTGCTTGGATGACAACTTAGCAGCACGTCTGACAACAGGATTTTGTTCCTTTTTCCTTCTCAGAAATACTTTCAGAAGTCAGGAAATTAAATCCTTTGAGTGACAAATACCTGTCCTTACTTTCTCTGCTTAGATGTACTCAACGAACCCCTGTCTCAGTTGCCTGATAGAATGTGCCTTCACTTTTTATTGTGTGATTTGCTAAATTTAAAAAGTGACATCCTAAGAATAATACAGAGAGATTCTGGGAAAAAAGCTTGTACTAAAATGTCACAAATAGATATAAAATGATTTTAAATTTGTGTGTGTGTGTGCGCGCGTGTATATTCATTCCCAGCTATGTTGATGTTAATGAATCAACTCTACGGAGAACTCTAAAAAAAGGAAGGATAATATGACGTGATTTTTATTATCTTAAAACAATTTTATGATGGAACATTTGGAAACTATGGAAAACATTCAAATAGGAGAGAAATGCCCTCCACGTCGCCTCCCTATGCTTATGTTGTATTTTCTGGATTCGTATTTGCAAAAAAGCCCATCATGGTAAAATTGTATTTACATATGTTGTTATGTGAAGACTGTTGTGTTACCTGTGGATTGGCACCAAGTACATTTGCCAAGGGGTTCCAAAATTGGAAACTTTACCAAAACATTAGAAACTTACCAAAACATGCCTTCAGCTTCATTTTACCCACACCATTCTACTCAATGGAGGAGTAAGTAGAAGTATCTGGGGACAAAGCTGTTAGGCAGCAATGATTACGTGTGCTATAAACATAACTTCATAGAATTAAAAAAAATACAAAGAGACTGCAATCACATTTGTTATTTTTTTTTCCAGTGGTTCTTTAAGTGGGTCAGGTTAGCCTTTAATTTCCCTGCATTTTCCTTTCCTTGTAAGTTAAATTAGCCGTCTGTCTGCCACACATTTTGTGTAAGAATCACCTGAAAATTGTAAAGCTTTTTGACTTGCCAAAGACAAAGGTATTAAAAAGCATTATGAGGTCTGTAAGGCATGTTTATTTTATCTGAACTGAAATTAGTGACCTAGATTTTGTCTCTCTTTTACGTAGCATGTAATCTGTTCAGACCATTGTATTTTATTATTTTATGAAAATCCAATGATGCTTCTAAATTTTTCTAGTTACAGAAAAAAAAAATGGCAAATGAAACAAACAGAAGGCACTCCAGTAAATTTAACAAATATTTGGCAGAACTAACAAAAAGGGAAAGAATTGATGGTGCTATAATCAGGACCCTGTGGAATATAGCTGTCTATCTTTCAATTTGTCATTTCAGTTGTATCTCTATAGCACATAGGAAAAACAAATTGGTTTACATCACATAGCTGAGCTATAAGAATAGCATTGCATGTGTATGGCTTCTGGATTTGCAGTGTGACCTTGGGCAAGATCTACAAGATGTGCTATAGATGAAAGGGGAAATCTTAACTCTACAGAAGAGGAAAAGATTTCAAAGTAATATGATAGAAACATATGCCACTAGTCAGAAATTGATAGGCATATTGTCAAACTAATTCTTAAGAGGGGAAAAAAGATGTGAGAAGCTTGGTATTGGATAGACCAGGAAACAATATCAAGTATTAATAGAAAAGGTATGAGTTAGAAATAGTTATTTTTTAAGCAGATAGGAAGGAAAAAATTAAAATAACATTCGAACATTACTTCTTCTTTCCTATTCTTACTATGGTTATATTGGTAAGTGATGGTGTATTAGAACACTAAAAACAATAATTTAGATTTTCCCATCCGTTTCCTGTTGTATGTCTGGGAAAACTTCTACAAACACATCACGATATAATTTTCATGTAATCTGGAAAAATATGTACCCAAAATTAATTAGTAAAGAGATGCTTTACTAACGCTAAGATGTCCTCCAAACCACAGTGGATGTCCAAGTCTGAAGGTTAAGAAACATGTGGAAAAGACAGTAGAATTGACATCTCTCCTCTCCTTTTGAGGACCATGGTGTCAACATTGACTCTAGCATTGAGAAAATCAACAAAAACAAGAAAAGAAAAATAGTAGGTAAGACTGAGGCCCTGGCTCAGTAACTAGGAATAGCATTTCTTTCAGAAATGTACACTGCAGGGACGCCTGGATGGCTCAGTTGGTTAAGCCGCTGCCTTTGGCTCGGGTCATGATCCCAGCGTCCTGGGATCGAGTCCCACGGGCTCCTTGCTTGGCAGGGAACCTGCTTCTCCCTCTGCCTCTGCCTGCCTCTCTGTCTGCCTGTTCTCGCTCTCTCTAACTAATAAATAAATAAAATCTTAAAAAAAAAAAAGAAATGTACACTGCATGGAAGTGGAAATCATGGTATCTCAAAAAGAGTCTTCACTTGCTGGATTGGTTAAAATTGCTTACTTTTTTAAGCAAGATGTGTATACTCAATTTCTGATATTCTCCCCAGTCTTCCCCAAGATATCTATCTATCTATCTATCTATCTATCTATCTATACATATATATATATATATATACACACACACAAATGTGTGTGTGTGTGTGTGTGTCTGTGTGTGTATATTTTGCTTTTTGTAAAACCTATTTTTCTACCAATTGCATAAGTATGTGCAGATAATAAAATAACCCTAGAAGTCATCTGAGGGCAACTTTGATAGGCGCCATCATTTTTTAAATTAACATATAATGTATTATTTGCCCCAGGGGTACAGGTCTGTGAATCATCAGGCGTACACACTTCACAGCACTTACCATAACACATACCCTCCCCAATGTCCATAACTCAACCACACTCTCCATACCCTCCTTCCCCCAGAAACCCTCACTTTGTTTTGTGAGATTAAGAGTCTCTTATGGCTTGTCTCCCTCCCGATCTCATCTTGTTTCATTTTTTTTTTCCCTACCTCTGAATGCCCCACTTTTCCTCTCAAATTCCTCATATCAGGGAGATCATATGATAATTGTCTCTCTGATTGACTTATTTCACTCAGCATAATACCCTCTAGTTCCACCCACGTCATTGCAAATGGCAAGAATTCATTTCTTTTGATATATATATATATATATATATATATATATATATATATATGCATGCCACCTCTTCTTTATCCATTCATCTGTTGATGGACGTCTAGGTTCTTTCCATAGTTTGGCTATGGTACACATTGTTGCTATAAACATTCAGGTACACATGCCCCTTTGGATCACTACATTTGTATCCTTAGGGTAAATACCCAGTGGTGTGATTGCTGGGTCATAGGTAGCTCTATTTTCAACTTTTTGAGGAACCTTCATGCTGTTTTCCAGAGTGGCTGCACCAGCTTGCATTCCCACCAACACTGTAGGAGGGCTCCCCTTTCTCCACATCCTCGCCAGCATCTGTCATTTCCTGACTTGTTAATTTTAGCCATTATGACTGGTATGAGGTGGTATCTCATTGTGGTTTTGATTTGTATTTCCCTGATGCAGACTGATGTTGACCACTTATTCGTGTGTCTCATGACCATCTGGATGTCTTCTTTGCAGAAATGTCTGTTCATGTCCTCTGCCCATTTCTTGATTGGATTATTCTTTGGATGTTGAGTTTGATAAGTCCTTTATAAATTTTGGATACTAGCCCTTTATCTGATGTGTCATTTGGAATTATCTTCTCCCATTCTGTCAATTGTCTTTTGGTTTTGTTGACTATTTCCTTTGCTGTGCAAAAGCTTTTTATCTTGATGAAGTCCCAATAGTTTATTTTTGCCCTTGTTTCCCTTGCCTTTGGCAATGTTTCTAGGAAGAAGTTGCTGCGGCTGAGGTCGAAGAGGTTGCTGCCTGTGTTCTCCTCAAGGATTTTGGTGGATTCCTGTCTCACATTGAGGTCTTTCATCCATTTTGAGTCTGTTTTTGTGTGTGGTATAAGGAAATGGTCAAGTTTCATTTTTCTGCCTGTGGCTGTCCAATTTTCCCAACACCATTTGTTGAAGAGGCTGTCTTTTTTCCATTGGACATTCTTTCCTGCTTTGTCAAAGATTAGTTGACCATAGAGTTGAGGGTCTATTTCTGGGCTCTCTATTCTGTTCCATTGATCTATGTGTCTGTTTTTGTGCTAGCATCGTACTGTCTTGATGATGACAACTTTGTAATAGAGCTTGAAGTCTGGAATTGTGATGCCACCAACTTTGGCTTTCTTTTTCAATATTCCTCTGGTTATATGAGGTCTTTTCTGGTTCCATATAAATTTTAGGATTATTTGAACCATTGCTTTGAAAAAAATTGATGGCATTTTGGTAGGTATTGCATTAAACATGTGGATTGCTTTCAGTAGCATAGACATTTTTACAATATTTGTCCTTCCAATCCATGAGCATGGAATGTTTTTCCATTTCTTTGTGTCTTCCTCAATTTCTTTCTGAGTACATTACAGTTTTCTGAGTATAGATTCTTTGCCTCTTTGTTTAGGTTTATTCCTAGGTACCTTATGGTTTTGGGTGCAATTGTAAATGGGATTGACTCCTTAATTTCCCTTTCTTCTCTCTTGTTCTTCATGTATAGAAATGCAACTGATCTCTGCATTGATTTTATATCCTGACACTTTACTGAATTCTGATACAAGCTGTAGCAGATTTGGAGTGGAGTCTTTTGGGTTTTCCACATAAAGTATCATATCATCTTCAAAGAGTGATAGTTTGACTTCTTCCTTGCCAATTCAGATGCCTTTAATTTCCTTTTGTTATCTGATTCCTGAGGCTAGGACTTCTAGTACTATGTTGAATAGCAGTGGTGATAATGGACATCCCTGCCTTGTTCCTGACCTTAGTGGAAAAGCTCTCAGTTTTTCTCCACTGAGTATGATATTTGCTGTGGGTTTTTCATATACGGCTTTGATGATATGAGGTATGTACACTCTATTCCTACACTTTGAATAGTTTTGATCAAGGAAGAATGGTGTACTTTGTCAAATGCTTTTTCAGCATCTGTTGAGAATATCATATGGTTTTTGTTCTTTCTTTTATTAATGTATTGTATCACATTGATTGATTTGCAGAGGTTGAACCAACCTTGCATTCCTGGAATAAATCCCACTTGGTTGTGATGACTAATCCTTTTAATATACTGTTGGATTCTATTGGCTACTATTTTGGTGAGAATTTTCGCATATGTGTTCATCAAGGATATTGGTCTGTAATTCTTCTTTTTGATGGGGTCTTTGTCTGGTTTGGGGATCAAGATTATGCTGGCCTCATAAAATGAGTTTGGAAGTTTTCCTTCCATTTCTATGTTTTGGAACAGTTTCAGGAGAATAGGTATTAATTCTTTAAATGTTTGGTAGAATTCCCCTGGGAAGCTGTCTGGCCCTGGGCTCTTGTTTGTTGGGATATTTTGGGGGAGGTGGGCGGTGGGGGGAGATTTTTGATGACTGTTACAATTTCCTTACTGGTTCTGGGTCTGTTCAGGTTTTCTATTTCTTCCTGGTTCAGTTGTGGTAGTTTATGCATCTCTAGGAATGTATCCATTTCTTCCAGATTGTCAAATTTGCTGGTGTATAGTTGCTCATAATATGTTCTTATAATTGTTTGTATTTCTTTGGTGTTGGTAGTGATCTCTCCTCTTTCATACTTGATTTTTTTTTTAAGATTTTATTTATTCATTTGACAGACAGAGATCACAAGCAGGCAGAGAGGCAGAGAGAGAGAGGAGAAAGCAGGCTGTCTGCAGAGCAGAGAGCCCGATGCGGGGCCTGATCCCACGACTCTGGGATCATGACCCAAGCTGAAGGCAGCGGCTTTAACCCGCTGAGCCACCCAGGCGCCCCTCATACTTGATTTTATTTGGTTCCTTTCTCTTTTCTTTTTGAAAGTCTGGTCAGGGGTTTATCAATCTTATCAGTTCTTTCAAAGAACCAGCTCCTAGGGCCCCACTCCTCAGTGTGCTCTCAGAGAAAAGCAGTCAGTCCCTCCCATCTCCCTGGTCTTCAGCCATGTTCTGAGCTCACCCGGCCTGTGACCGAGCATTTCTGCCTCTGGCGCGTGGCCCCGTATGTGGAGTCTCCAAACACAGCAGATTCCTGCCTCTAGAGTAGGAAGGCGAGTCACCCCAGATCTGCACTTGTGGGGTTCCTGCTCAAAAAGCAGTGTCGCAACTGTGCCTCAGATCATGGTTTAAGGTAACCCTAAGGTAAGAGCTCACTCCTCAGCTCTGTTTCTGTAGTCAGCTTCCCCACTCTGACACCTGGCAGCTCTGTTACACTCAAACACCCCTGATCCTTCTGTGACCCTGTACAGGGGCCTGAGACCACATTGTCCCCAGAGGGTTCCACCCCCGCTTAGCCTCTGGAGCAATGTCCCTCAGTGGAAGGGACTTTTAAAAGTTCAGATTTTGTAAAAGTTTCTATTTTGTGCTCTAATGCTATGCTGCTTGCTGGGAGCCAGCATCTCCCCCTGTGGTCTATATTCCCATGGCTTCGGATTCACTTCTCTGCACGTCCTACTTTTCAGAAAGTAGTCAATTTTCTGTTTCTAGAATTGCTGCTCTTCTTCTCCTGGATCTCCTGTTGAGTTTGTAGGTGTTCAGAATGGTTTGATACCTATGTAGCTGAACTCCTGTGACGTGATGACATCTCAGTCTGCTACTCCTCTGCCATCTTGACCCTTCTGGTGCCATCATTTTCGTAAGCCTTGAGTTCATGCTTGACTTCAAATTTGGTTTTAGTTTACATTTTCTGAGCCTTTTTAAAAAATATGTAAACATATTGAGAGTCCTTTGCATGGTTGCTTCATTGAATATATTAGATTATCCAATTACACATACTATACATACTGCCTGGACTATAATACATATAAAAATCAGTTCCATTTACTTCTCCCTTATTCAAATAGGGACTTTCAACATTCATATCACTTTTTCTCCAAATCTTTCATGTGAGAAGGAGCCATGGACAATAAGAATTCCTTCTGTCAGCTGATTCCCAGTTACCACCTTTGAGGTTTTTGGAATTCTAATCTTCAGATTAGGGAAATGTTGCTATACCTCCAGATTTTCCAGGCATGCCTATTCTCCCCTCTTTACATCACTCTCTCTCTGTCTTACATTCTTCTTTGGGGTCTAGAATATATGTCACAGTCCTATCTAGTACTCAGTGGATTATAATTTTGAAAGAAAGTTTGAGGCTAGCATGTAATTATCATTCATGGATGTTTGCTGAATGAACCAACATATGACATTAGTTATTTGCTGACTTGTTTAGTAAAAGGGAGAGAAATTCTTCCCCATTTTACCCCTGCTTGCATTCTCTCTCACTCTCGCTCTCTCTCTTATTCTCTCCTCTCTAAAATAAATAAATGAATTTAAAAAAAAACCAAACTTGCAAACATGTCCCTGTTTGGACAATAAATGACAGAGGCTACAATGCTTCTGTTCTAGAAGCATATTCCTGGTTTCTTCAGCCACTTTCGTGAAGTACAAAGTTGAAAATAAAGGTCAGATACCAATGTGTAGCCCAATTTTGTTCTTAGATAGTGGTACCTCTGGCAAACCAGGAAAGATTCTGTGTCAAAACCATGACACAGCTTGGCAAGGAGAGCTAAGGCTTTGGTGTGCCTTCTCCCCATCCCCTTGGTTGGGCACCCTTGGGTGTCAACATGTACATGTGGTCTTACTACAAACTATGTGTCAACCAGAAATTGATTAATTAGAATAAATGATCATTGTTTTAATTTTTAAGGTTTCTGTCATCATGTCTTATTATCACAGGGTTACTGAGCAAGGGATCATAAGTAGAGAAGAGAGGATGATGAAGTTTTTTCCTATATAGAAAATCACGGTAGGGACAATGATGTAAGGTGGCATCTCATTAAGGACTCATAACTGAGAACTAGCAGAGCAACTGTCAAAGGAATGCCAAAGCCTTTTGTAAGTGAAATCATATAGTCATCATATAGTCGTCAGGAGATAAATAATTAATTAGAAGGAAATGATCAAAACCTCTGAATAATTTTGTTGAGCAGGTATTTTAAATACTCTTAGAATATTTTCATTTAAGGGGCACCTGGGTGGCTCAGTCGGTTAAGCATCTGACTCCTGATTTAGGCTCAGGTCATGATCTCAGGGTTTTGAGACTGAGCCCCGTGTCCGGCTCTGAGCTCAGTGGGGGGTCTGTTTAAGATTTTCTCTCTCTCTCTCTGCCCACCCCCCACTTGTGCTCTCTTTCTCTGATAAATAATTTTTTTAAAGAAATTGCCTATACATTTTTAAAGAATATTGCCTATATATGAAAAAACCCATGTATAGGCAATATGACAAAAACATATCAATCTCTATGGATTCCAAAAAAATGGAGCAAATTTTAATGAACTTTTGATAGAAGATGATTTATTATACTATTTGAAACAGCTATTTTAAACTGGCATCCACTTACACGGTTAGTTGGGAAAAAGCAGATATTGAAAAAGACAGTCTTTCTAACCCATAATTCTGAAACATCTAGTTAGTACAATGAGTCATATAGCAGCAATACAGAGTACAGTTCTTAGAAAGTGGTTACATTCTACTATTTTAGAAAACTCGAGTGGATCAAAGAGAAATACCTGGAACCTTAGCAGAATAAGTTAACAAAAATAATATTAAAAAATAACATGTTATAGACCACTTATAACCAGTTAAATATAGAGAAAGAGAGAAGATCATGCTCACAAAAGTAACGGTACATATGTAGTATCTAGAAAGACTATCTATAGGAATAGCATCCATAACAAAATATTATCAAACACTGCTAAAGAACAATAAAGACTTTAATGAAATTGGTGGGAACTTGCTACATTATTTATGGGAAGTGATCAATACTGTGTGTCTACAAGAGCATTGTCTGAAAAACAAAAAACAAACAACAAAAAAGGAAATAACCTATATGCGGAACAGTGGTTACATGGATAAGTAAATTAGAGTTTCTTTGGATAACTGTTAAAATGAATGAATTCTAGCTTATAGGACAACAGAGATAAAAATCTCCAACTTAATATTTAGGAAACAAATTTTTTAAAGGTTTTATTTATTTATTTGACAGACAGAGATCACAAGTAGGCAGAGAGGCAGGCAGTGGGGTTGGGGTGGGGGGGAAGCAGGCTCCCTATTGAGCAGAGAGCCCGATACAGGGCTCAATCTCAGGACTCTGGGATCATGATCTGAGCCGAAGGCAGAGGCTTAACCCACTGAGCCACCCAGGCACCCCTCAGGACACAAAGTTTTAAAAGGACATGTGTAATATATTTTTATCAAGTTTCAAGTGCAAGTACTGATACTTTGTACTATACATAAAAACATGCAAAGACATAGTAAATATCTAATTCAGGCTAGTGGTTCTGTCTGCAGAGGGCCAAAGGTAAAAGACACTGAGTTCCTGTGCATTTTTTTAAGCAGCTTTGTTGGGATATAATTCTCACACCATTCCATGTACCCATTTAAATGTATGATTCACCTGTTTTCAGTATATTCATAACGTTGAGCAACCATCATCGTATCAATTGTAGAACATTTTCAACGAACCAGGAAAAGAAACACTAAACCTCTTAGTATTTACTTTAAATGTCCCCTGCAACACTCCTGGACCTAAGCAATCAGTAATTTGCTTTCTGTCTCAGAAGATTTTTCCTTTCTAGACATTCCATATAAGTAGGATCTTGCATGATATGGTGTTTGTGACCTGCTTCTTTGATGTGGTATAATGTTTTCAAGTTTCCCACATGCTGTAGTAGGAAGTCTTTGTACTGCATTCCTGTTTTGTTTTTTTGTTTGCTTGTTTTTGCTTTTTGTGGTTTTTTTTTTTTTGCTGAATAAAATTCTATTTTACTATTTATTCATCACTTGATAGGCATTTGGATTGTTTTCACTTTTTGGCTATACTGAATAATGTTGCTGTGAACATGCATGCACCAGCTTTTGTGTGGCTTTGTCTTTGGTTCCTGTGGAATTTTAAGCTTGTATGCACACATAAGTATTCATTTATATATAAAGGACAGGCTTGTCTAGAATGTTTCAAGAAAAGTAAAGGCAGCAAAGATGTACTCCCAAATTAATGTGTAGAATTGCTACAATTACAGTGATATCCCACTTGAATTTTTGAGTGATCAAATAAAGTGAATCTGTAGTTCACCCAGAAGAAAAAAAAATGAAAGCTGAAAAAGAAAAGTGATGGAGAATTTAAATTATACTATCAAAAAATATTACATAACTGCAGTAATCAAGATTATACTCCTATAAAAATTAATGGAATAGGGCGCCTAGTTGGCTCAGTTGGTTAAGCGTGTGCCTTCTGCTCAGGTCATGAGCCCAGGGTCCTGGGATCGAGTCCCACATTGGGCTCCCTGCTCAGTGGAGAGCCTCCTTCTCCCTCTCCCTCTGCCTGCTGCTCTGCCTGCTTGTGCTTTCTATCTCTTTCAAATAAATAAATAAAATCTTTAAAAAAATTAATGGAAGAGAGGGATACCTGGGTGGCTCAGTTGGTTAAGCATCTGACTCTTGATTTTGGCTTAGGGCATGATCTAAAATTATAGTTTATTTTTTTAAAAGGCTTAAAAATACAATAATGCATATTTTCCAGAGTATTGTATCTAATGGATATGTATTTTCTTTCAAGTGATGAATAGATTTTGTCTTCATACCAATTCTTCATAAAAGAATGTCCCAATTATTAAGATATGAGATATTTTAATTTCGAACAATAGCTATCCTGAAAATTCTCTTTGTCCCCAAATTTTAGGAATATTTTGACTCCAAACTTCTAAAGTGAATTTTGCAAAATTATATGAAGTTATGCATCTGGAAATCTCCTTTAAATGGAAGAAAATGTAAATTTTCAAATATAGGCTTTTTGACTAAATGGAAGCCACTTTGAGCAAAATC